>PVJA010025558.1:0-20000 GCA_004027025.1 Myocastor coypus
TTTTTCTCACTAGAAGGTCAGTATTCAGAATCTTACATTAGGGAAATAGTATGATGTTTACACATGTGGGTCTGATTTATTTCACTCATAGGCATAATCTCTAAATTATTCTATATATCCCTTCAGATATACATTCAACAAAAGGACTTTTTCATCTCAACAATAGTGAATGAAGATTACAAATTCTCTTGCTATACGTAGTACTAATCATAGTAATGTCAGATTAACTGTTACCAAAAACGTTTTCATAGAGGAATCACACACAAGTTTTCTATCAACACCATGATTGATTCTGAACTACTTAAGGATCCCTTAATCACCATTAAGAGCTCCCTGTTTTGCCTTATTTTTCATTCTTTTTTTGGGGGGGGAGGTGTAAAATCAGAACATTATTTTAATCAGCTTATAGTGTACACATCCATACGAGGTTTAGCCATGTGAATTAGAAGTTGAATATTTTTAGCAACATAAAACACAATCTTATATGTTTAACTCAATATTTAGTTTTTTTCTAGGCATATAGCAATAATAATTTGACTTTCACTTGATATTACATAGACTATCAATTAAATATTTACATATCAGTATATTGAAAATAAAGGAAAGAGTGACTACATCATGTGCTCTTATTTCCTGATTGAACATATCAATATTGAGAATATCAAGCATGGTAGCAGAATGTGAAGTCTAAGTAACATCCTAAAGATACATTAGATACCTACAAAGGGGAAAAAATGTTCAAAAGAACACCTCGGATGAGGGTGGAGGGAGGATAAAGAAAGAAAGCAAGTAAGCAAGCAAGCAAGCAAGAAAGAACGAAAGAAAGAAAGAAAGAAAGAAACAAAGAAACAAAGAAACAAAGAAACAAAGAAAGAAAAAAACAAAGAAAGAAAGAAAGAAAGAAAGAATATACTTTGTATAAATATATTGCTGTTTTGTGCTCGTGTACTGAAAAGATCAGTTAGTCTTCAATTTTTATTCCTTCATTTAAATTTTTAACAATTTTTCTACTAATTTTGCTTCTTTATATCTTGTCGTCTGAACAACTACTTTGAAGAAAACAATATATAACATAAGAAGCATTGTTGAACTCGCTCAAAAAATATAATGCCAATATTGATGTGATGTGCTACATAATCAGAGTTCATATAAGTCTACCATTTTATATTTAAATTTACTATTGAAGAGAACAAAAATTGTTAAAACTAATATAAAGAAAAAATTTTCTTTAATACATTATTATATGAAAGAAATTATCAAAAAATTTCAAAAAGTAAAGAGCAAATCACAAATAAAAGTAACTGTTCTTTTCACATGAAATATTGTGATATATGGTGCCTGTAAAGAAATTTAGATTTGATTTTTAAAATTCATAAAATAATGCCATAAGTAAAAGTTAAATGATACCTTGCAGCAGTTATTTAAAAACATATTTGGAGGTATTGACTATTAAAAATGATATGATATCTGGCAAAGATTTATGATGAAAAGTAAAATTAATTCCTTCTAGAATGAGGTATAGCAATTTTTTGAAAGAAATAAAGAGGGAGAGATACAGTAAGAGAGTGAATGAGAGACAGAGAGACAGAGACAGAGACAGAGACAAAGAATGACAGAGACAGAGTGACAAAGACAGAGAAGGAGACAGAGCCTGAGCCAGAGAGACAAAGACAGACAGAGACAGAGGCAGAAAGACAGAAAAAGATAGACAGGAGACATACTAAAGACAGAATCATAAAAAGAGAGACAGAGAGTCAGAGAGAGACAGAGAGAAAGAAAAAGAGAAACAGAGACAGAGATATAGAGAGACAGAGACAGAGATGGAAACAGAGACAAACAGTCCTCCACCGAGAACAAAGAAATAATTTTACCATTGTAGTAAACATATAAAAGTAGGTCTATGAATCAAAATTGTATTTGAACAGAATATAAATAAGAAATTTGATGGTAAAAACTTTATTGGCTTAATATTAGAATGGGTTATCCATTAGATATTTTTATTTTAATAAGAGTTGAAACATAAGAGTTGCTTTAGGAATATATATTTTCCTTGAAGTTCTGTCTTAGTTACTTTTTGCTCGTTGCTGGAACAAATATCCAACACTCAAAATGAAGGAAGGAAAGGTTTATTTAGCTCACAGTTTGTGGAGGTTTCAGTTCATATTCGGCTGGCCCAAGGCTGAGTGGAACAGAGCAGACAGCATCCAGTTCATGGCGGCGGAACAGCAACAAAATCGTGGCAGAGGTAGCCAACCAACACGGCAGCAGAGCAACAGCAACAGCTAGAGCTCCAGTCTGTCTCTCTGTCTCTCTTTATATCACATTCAGGCTCTCCGCCTTAGCTCCCGCCCTAGGCTACACCCATAATCCCGGAAGTACTTCCACCCATAATCCCATCAGTACTAAAACCTATAATCCCAGGGATCATGGATCAAGTCTCAAACTCTAGAAGTCCCTGCCCAATGACTCGATGAGGCTTTGGGGGGACAACTAGACATAAACCATAAGAAGTACGTATTTCAAATGCAGGTTTTTCAAAGTAATGATTGATTTGGTGAAGTGTTCACTTCATTGTACTATACTATGAAGCAAAATAGGAGGTCTTCGAGAAATGAACACAAAATATATTAAGGTCAGTACTAGTTGAACAAAGGTCCTAAAAGAATGGCCAAAATGTTCCTCACAGTAAAGTCAGAGACAAGTAAGACACTGCCTTAATATAAGAAACAAACAAAAGTAGAAATTTCTGTGCAATGAACAAAATAAAATAAGTAATATAAATAAAGAAGGTCACATCTATATCAAATTATCTTAAAACAAAGTAGTAGATAATATGGGGAAATATTTGCACTCACATTTCATACACATTTGCTTAATCCCTCTCTATGTCTGTCTCTGTTTCTGCTTCTACCTGCATATATATGACATTCATAAATTTAGTATTAGTTTTTAAAATATATATAATAAGCACATATGTATGTAAGTGACTAAAGTTATGAGATTCAATTATTATATATCTGTTTTAATAAAACGTATCATATTTTTACATCAAATTTATTTTATTTATTTATTTACTTTAAGTATTACTAAAGGGTATACAGGTTTTTACTAGGGAGAGTGAACTTGTATTGATTCTTCTGCTTTCATCCTACAAAGTACTGTGATTACAGGCACACACCACCTCCCCCAGTCAATTGCAGTGTCAGCTCACACCGTGGGTGTGGCCAGCATGCTATGCCAGGGTAGAACCTTGCTCAGTGCACTCTAAATAAGCAATTGCATTAATCCACTGGTCTATCTTGAAGCAACTGAAGCTTATTTTTAAAAATTAGAAAATAGTCAGAACAGAAGAGAGGTCACTAAATTTTCCATAAATTTAAATAATTTTGATGAAGTTAACTTTTTAAAGATATTTAATCAACCATCAATTGAAAGAGTAATATATTTGAAAATAGAACATTAAGGGAATTGCCTGTTGATAGATGTTTCAGAGGCACAGTAAAGACATAGGAAAGACAAAAGAAACCTTTATTAACTCTAAAGACATAGAGAGGATGGAGAGCAGACTGGTCAGGTAGATCTTCTGGCATGAGACAAGAAAAGCTGGGGCTGTTGTGGACTTTGGGCTAGGGGAGGAATGTGGTGTACAACTGTAATCCTAGCTCTTGGGACGTTGTGAAGAGGAGGATGATTTCGAGATTGGTGTAGTAGAGATCTCAACAGGCTGTAAACCCTTTCCTAAATATTAAAAAAAAAAAAGTAAAAAGTAAAAGAAATGATGAGAGTTAGTTCTCATCCACACATAGACTTCTAATACCAGTGATGCTGAGATCAGTCCCATAGAGGGCAAAGTCCACAGTCCTCCTCTATGAAACAATCACCCAGGAGGACTGTGCATATCACATATCATAAATAAACATGAATAAAACAACTGGAACATCAACGGGCAATAAGCACAGGGACTTGGCAACACTGGATGGACAGTTTCATCTTATCTACCTCTTAAAGACATGATCTCCCGTCAATGTACTCTAAACTGTTGCTTTGCCTAGTGCAAATTTGTCATAATGTTTCCCTAAATTTTTATCAGTATGTAGATGAAGTTATACATCTATAGATTTTAAGGATGCCTGATTATACATTACTATCTAGAATTAAACCCAAGTAGAAGCACTCCTGCAAAAGTAGCTAAAACTTCTTAAGATTATTTCTTCCTGAAGCTCCTTTGATCCAATGATAGCATGCATCCCTATGGAGTACAAATAAGATGTTTCAATTCATGTATAGATTGAGTAATAATCAGGTGAGTCATAGTGTATTTATCATGCTAAATTTTAATATCCTTTAAAACTCTTAATTCAAAAGGGAAAATGAATTAAGTGAAGGATATAACAGAGATTAGCAAAATGAGATTAACATGTGTTGCTTTGGTAGAGAAACAATAACAGAAAGATGCTTAATTATTCACAGAGTGTTTATTAGAGTAACATTCCCCAAAATATCACAGAATCCATGAAGAAGAACTCTTCATGACTCACAGGGGTGAGGAACACAAGCTTCAGTCCTAGATTTCGAGACCAGCAAATGGACAACTACTAATGGGCACACTTTCAGTAAAATCCAGAAGACCAGTATCTGCCGTAGAAAGGACGGAAAAATCCATAGCCCAAACCACCATAGCCATCGAGGATGTAGCTGGATCCACAGCCATAGCCCAGGCCAGTGAAGCCTCCCAGGCCATATCCAGGGCCACCGTAGTAGTTGCCGTAGTAGTAGCTCATGGTGTCAGGGATGTTGAAGGTGAGTGTTTGAGAATGGATGTCACCATCTGTGCTTGAACTTTTATACTCCTTCAAGGGGTGTGGCAGCCTATAAATAAAGAATGTCATTCTCCTTAAAAACACATACCTGGAGAGCACCAGTGCTATTTAGTCATACCATTCTTATTAATTGCGGGCCCAAAATATATGAGGACATTTTCTTTTGAGTTTACTTAATTTTTATAGAACAGAGGTAGTCTTTGTATTGAATATATAAATTCATTAGTAACTATGAGTAGTAAAACATTCCTTTGCATTTTCATGTTTGAAAGCTTTGGTTTCCACTTACTCTTCACATACCTGTTAACAACTGGGCTTGTTTGTTGAAACAGGCTTGACATTTTTAGATGCCAACTTTCATTTTGCATCTAAAATATTGACCATAGAATGTTGCTCTCTTCCTTTCCATCAATTAACCAGGGCCATATTCAATAATCCTAAATGCTTAAAGTGAATTTGAGATCATGTGAAGGCATTGCTTGCCATGAAGGTACACATCAAATGATGTAACTTTCTCTCTGGTTGCATATTTTGTGACTACTTCTTAAACATCTCTTTTTTAAGATGATTTCCAAGTGTGACATAATAAGGCCTGCATCTACTTTTCCTTTGCTTGTGCTCTATGCCATATATGTCAGATGATTCTTTTATTTTGGTCAAGTTTTCTCAAATTGTTCCTTAGAATTACAAAATTGCCCTGAGATTTTTCTCGTTTACTCTCTAACCCTGAAATATCTCTTTTCTCCTTGACTGAAATCTTCTGTCACTACTTCCAGTGTACAAGCATTTTCTACAGTCTGCTATTCTCTTGCAAATTAACACTCAGGTTAATAAATTAATATCTCAGGTTGTGTAGTGATTTCTTACAATGTTCAAAATTTTAGCTATTGAAAAACCAATTGCCGGGCGTGGTGGCGCACGCCTGTAATCCCAGCACTTGGGAGGCTGAGGCAGGAGGATCGATGCGAGTTCGAGACCAGCCTGGGCTACAAAAGTGAGCTCAAGGCCAGCCTGAACTGCATAGCGAGACCCTGTCTCAATAAGACAAAAAAAAAAAAGAAAAACCAATTCCTTAAACTTCTTAAAAACAATTAGGCAATGTAACACAATCTTCATGCTCTTGAGTATTACTATGTTCCGTTTAAAAATGAAATGTTAACTTGCCTAATTTTAAAGTTTTACAAATTTCTTGTCAATAGTGAGCCAATATTGATATGATGTGCTATGTAGGCTCATTCATAGCAGCCTATAATTTTATATTTAAAGTTACTAATAAAGACAACAATAATTGTTAAAACTAAGTCATAAATAAAATATTCACTTAATAATTATTAGATCAAAGCGATTCTCAAAAATTTTGAATAATGAAATGGCAAATCACAAATATAAATGACTTCAGCTTTTACATGAAATATTATGATATATAGTGCCAGTGAATAAATTTAGATTTGACTTTTAAAATCAGTAATGTTCTATGTAAAAGATAAATAAATGCTTTGCAATAATTATTTCAAAACTTATTTGGAGGAATTGACTATTAAAAATCATACAATGGCAAATATTTTGGCAAAAATATAAAGCTAATTACTTCTACTAGGAGGTATAGGAATTTTACTGAAAGAAACAGAGAGAGATACATAGAGAAAGAGAGAGAAACAGAGAGACATAGACAGATACAGAGACACAGAGAGAAAAAGAGATGAATACAGAGATGGAGATGGTGACAGAGACAGGGACAGAGAGACAGACCGGGATAGACAGGCAAGGAGAGACAGAGAAAGAACAACAGAGAGGCAGATTTAGACAGAAATTCAGAGACAGAAACTGAGACAGAGACAGAGACCGATACAGAGACAGAAAGAGAGACACAGACACAGACACACACAGACAGAGACAGAGACCAACACAGAGACAGACAGACAGAAACGGAGACAGACAAAGACCTCCGCTAAGAGACAAGAAGCAATTATGCCATCATACAAACATAGTCAGTTGTGTTCTCATGAATCAAAATTCTATTTGAGCAGAGTGTAATTAAGGAAAAGTTGATGGTAAAAATTTTATTCACTGAATACCAGAATGGGTTATCCATTATATTTAAAGTTTTTATTTTAGTCAGTGACAAAAGATAATTTTTTAATGATATATATATATATATATATATATATATATGCATATATATATATATATGTATATATATATATATATTTTTCCTTGAGGTACAAAGTTGAATGTCAGATTTTTCAAAGTAATCCTTGATATTATGAACATTTTACTTTATCGGACTACACTATGAAGCAAAATATGGGATCTGGAAAAGATGAACTCAAACTGTATTAAAGTCATGACCATTTGTGCAGAAATCCTAAAAGAATAACCAAAATGGTCCTCCAGTAAAGTCAGAGACGAATAAGACACTCCCTTAAAAATAATAAATAAGCAAAAGTAGAAATTTCTGTGTAATGACCAAAAAAAAAGCAATATAAATGAAACAAGTCAGCCTATATATTAAGATATTTTAAAACAAAGAAGTAGATAATTTGGGAAATTATTTGAACTCACACTCCTATTTATTTACTTACTACCTCTCTGTCTCTGTCTCAGCTTTTGTCTGCATATATTAGATACAGAAATTTATATTTACTTTGTGATACACACAGCACATATAATTAGCATAATTTTATGTAAATGCATGAATTCATAAGCTGTAGTGATTATTTTTCTCTTTAGATATGAAGAGAAAAATAAGACTATTTTCCTCTTGAGATTAAAGAGAAAAACAATAGTATAATATAAATAGTATTATATAAATACTAAAAATAAATACTAATAAATATCATAAAATTGAAAATATTGTATTTATGATATAAATAGCATAATATTTCTTACATCTAATTTATTTTTCTATCTTTATTTTTTATGTAATTAGCAGTGGCTTTACAGGTTCTTAATACGTAGATCAGACCCATAGTGATTCTCTTCTTTTCAGCCTCCCAAGTGCTGGGCTTAGAGACACATGCCACCTCGCCCAGTGTCAATGACAGTGTCAGCTCTCCCCAGGTGTGGGGTCAGCAAGGCAGGCCAGGGATGGAACCCTGACCACTGTGCTCTTAACTAAGCAGCCCACTGAGCTCTCTGTCCAGCTTTGAAATTTATTTTTTAAAAATTAGAAAATTTCCAGAAAAGAATATGGCTAACTAATTTTTCCATAAATTTAAATAATTTTGAGGAAGTTAATTTTTTAAGATATTTAATCAATCAACTACCAATTGACAGAGTGATATATTTGAAAAAAGAAAAATAGATCATTAAGGGAATTTTCATTGGTAAGTTTTTCAGAGGAGCTGTAAAGAGATAGGAAAGACAAAAGATACTCTTATTAACTACAAAGACAAAAATAGGATTGAGAGCAGATGGGTCAGGTAGATCCTCTGACCTGACACAAGGGAAGCTGGGGCTTTCATGGACTTTTGGCTAGGGGATGAATGGGGCGAACACCTGTAATCCCAGCTCTTGGGAGGCTATAAACAGGAGGATCACTTCAACTCTCATCTAGTAGAGAGACCTGAACAACAGCAAACACTTCACTAAAACTTAAAAAATAAAAAAGTAAAAGAAATGTTTAGCATGATTTGTGATCTACAGATAGACTTCTAATACCTGTGATGCTGAGATAAGCCCCACAGATGGCCAAATCCAAACTGCTGTTCTATGAACCAATTACTCAGGAGGACTGTACATATCACAGATCACAAATAAACACGAATAAAATAATTGCTAAAACTGGGCAATAAGCACAGGAACTTGGCAACACTTGATGGACAGTTTCATCTTCCGTAGCTCTTAAAGACACAGTCTCCCATCAATGTACACTAAACTGTTGCTTTCTCTAGTGCAAATTTGTCATGTTTCCTTAGACCTTTACTAGTATGTAAATGGAGTCATACTTCCATAGGTTTTAAGGATGTCTGAGTATACATTACTATCTAGCATTAAACACAAGTGGAGGCGCTCTTGAAAACGTTAGTAGCTAAAAGCTCTTAAGATTAATACTTTATGAAGTTTTTTTGATCCAGTGATAGCATGCATTCTTTTTTATTTTCTTTTTAATGTTTGGCCAAATCAGTCTGCCCTGTGGGTGGGGCTGGCATGTCATGTGGTTCCGGGTTATGAAACCGTAGTCCCTGTGGTTGCCTAAGCTTGTCTAGGAAGGTGCTTTAGACCACTAAGCCATCTAATTGACCCTATCATGTATTCCTATGGACGACTAATATGATGTTTCAATTCAGGCATAGATTGAGTAACAATCAAGTGAGGCATAGTGTATTTATCATCCTAAATTTTATTATATTTTAAAATGCTTAATTTCAAGGAGCAATTGTGTTCAGTGAAGGATATTACACAGATTGGCAAAATGAGATTAACATGTGCATTTTTGGTAGAGAAAAACAGAAAAGTGCCTACATATTCACCAAGTGTGTTTATTGGAGTACTATCCTTCAAAATATCACAATATTGATGAAGAAGAGCTCTTCATGGCATACCAGGGGTGAAAAAAAAACAAGCTTCAGTCCTAGATTTTGAGACCAGCGAAAGGACAACCACTAATGGCAGCATTTTCAGTAAAATCCAGAAGACCAGTATCTGCCGTAGAAAGGACGGAAGGATCCATACCCAAATCCACCATAGCCATAGAGGCCGTAGCTGGATCCATAGTCATAGCCAAGGTCATTGAAGCCTCCCAGGCCATATCCAGTGCCACTGTAGTAATTGCCATAGAAGTAGCTCACGGTGTTAGGGATGTTGAAGTTGAGAATGACTGTTGCCATCTGTACCTGGACTTTTAAACCTTTTCAATGAGGGTCTGTCATGCCACAATAAAAGATTATCACTCTGTTTGAAAATACAGTTTCCAATTGCAACAATCCTCTTTGTTTCTTCATACAGTTATTATTAATTTTGTCCAACATGCATGAAGGCAATTTTCTACTGAGAGTAATTTAATTTTTGTAATCCAGATGAGGCCTTTCATTGAATATAAAAATTGTTTTGCTATTGTGCGTAGTTGAAATTAGTTATTTTTCATGTTTTCAAAATTTTTGTGTTCATAAATTCTAAAATTATATTCATGAGATCATCCTTCCTTTCTTCAAATCTCCTGAAATTGTTTGCTTGAAAAATTTCTTGACATTTTACTTCTAAAAGTTTAGGTTAATTTGTTGCATCCTTTTGTGTATGAGTCAAGTACTTCATTTTTTTCAATGCTATTGTAAAATGTATTGTTTCTCTAATTTCTATCTCAGTGTGTTTGTTATCCATGTAGAGGAACAAAATTGACTTTTGTGTATTGACTTTGTATCCTGCTACACTACTGCATTTCCATACTAATTCTAGTAGCTTCTTGGTGGAGTTTTTT
Organism: Myocastor coypus; assembly: GCA_004027025.1. Lineage (NCBI taxonomy): Eukaryota > Metazoa > Chordata > Mammalia > Rodentia > Myocastoridae > Myocastor > Myocastor coypus. The sequence continues at coordinate 10,237 of PVJA010025558.1, forward strand.
AGGTCTTCCAAGTAAATTACCATGTGATCTACAAATAGTGATACTTTAACTTTTTCTTTACCTATTCTTATTCCTTTTATTTCTCTCTCTTTTCTAATGGCTACAATTAATGTTTCCAGGACTATATTCAATAGGAGTGGTGATAGGGGATATCCTTCTCTTGAGCCACATTTCAGAGTAAATAATTCAGCTTTTCCCCCATTTACGGTTATGCTAGCTGTTGCATTGTCATAGACAGCTCTTATAATATTGACATAGAGGTCTTCTAATCCGATTTTTCTGTAGGAATTTGAACATGAGTGAGTGTTGCACTTTGTCAAAATCCTTTTCTGAATTAATTGAGATGATCATGTAATTTTTGACTTCAGCTTTATTGATAAAGTGTATTACATTTATAGATTTGCATATATTAAACCATCCTTGCATCCCTGGGATGAATCCTACTGTTCATGGAGTATAATCTTTTTTATGATTTGCTGTATTCTAGTGGTGAGGATTTTATTGAGGACTTTTGCACCTATGTTCATGAGAAAAATTAGACTGTAGTTCTTTTTTATAGTTGCATCTGACTCAGGTTTTGGTATTAGTGTAATACTTGCCTCTAGGAATGACTTTAGGGAGGATTGTTTCCTTTTCAAATTCATTGAATAGTTTGAGGAGTATTGGGAAGGCATAAGCCTTCTGTAAAGTTCTTGTATAATTCAGTGGTGTATCCATCAGGTCCTGGACTTTCTTGGTTGGTAGACTTATTATTATATTTTGTATTTCATTGGCTGTTATTGGGTAATTGAGAGTTCTTACATTTTCTTAATTCAGTTTTGAAAGTTTGTACCTTTCTAGGAATCTGTCCACTTCATCTGTGACTTCAAATCTGTGAGAATAAAGATTCTCAAAGTAGCTATTAATGATCTTCTGAATCTCTGCTAGTTCTCTAGTAATTTCACCCTTTTCATTCCTTATTGCTTGAATGTGAATCCTTTCCTCTTTTTTTATGAGGTTCACTAGGGGCTTATGAATTTTATTTAATCTTTCAAAGAACCACCTTTTTGATTCATTAATTCTTTGTATTTATTATTTTCTTTGTCTTGATGGAGTTAGTTTCTGCTCTAATCTCTATAATTTCCCCCTGTATTTGGGCTTTTTATTTAATTTGCAGTTCCTTTTCTAGTCAGTTTAGTTGCTACATGAGAGTGTTTGTTGTCATTCTGTTTTCTTAATGTGTGAGGTCAGAGCTATAAATTTCCCTCTAAGAACTGCTTTCATTGGATTCCATAACTTCTAGTAAGTTCTGTTTCAATTTTCATGAAATTATAAATATTGTTTAATTTCTTGTTGAATTTCATCTGTAACCCACTGGTTGCTGAGAAGGGTGTTAATTTCCACGTATTTCTGGTGTTCTTGTGACTTCTTTTGTCATTTATTTCCAGCTTAATTGCACTGTGGTCAGATAATATATACGGTATAATTTCTGTTTTCTTGCATATACTTAAAGCATGACCTATGCACTACTATGTGGTCAACTTTGGAAAATGTCTCGTGTACAGCTGGAAAAAAATGTGTATTCAGAAGTGGTTAGGTGGAACACTATGTGTATGTCCACTAAGTACAGTTGTTCCAAGGTATGGTTCAGTTCTACTATTTCTTTGCTAAGTTTTTACTGTTTGACTTATCTTTTTGGAATAAAGAGGTGTTAAGGTCTCCTCTAAAGATTGCGGTGTTATATATTATATTTTTTCATGTCCATTAAAATTTGTCTTATATAACTTGGTGCTCCTATGTTGGGTGCAGAACTGTGTGCATGTGTTTAGGTCGGTAGGTTGTTTGGGACTGCTATGCGTGGGTGAATTGGTGGGTAGGGTCTGCTGAAGTCATGTCGGGCCTGGCTTCTGGGTCAGCTGCACTTCCCTGGTCTGATTTTTTTTAAAACTTCTGTTTAAGATGGAAGTGTTTTGTCTGAGGGATAGTTAGCTAAAATTGGTTCCTACACTGTGGACTTTTTCTCATTCTTTTGATGATTTCTTCTGATATGTAAATCTTTTTAGTTAGATGAGATTCCAATTATTGATTCTTTGAGGTTTGCCTTTCATTCCAGAACTGTTTACCTACCCCTCTGTCTTTAAGATTTCAACATTATTTCTCTTGTAGTAAATTTAGTGTTTTTGTTTTAATATTTCAATTTTCTATCCACTTGGACTTCAAAGCATTGTTATACACATGGTCTATTTTTAGTCCTTGGTATGTCAAAAGCCAGTTTTCCTAGGATCATTTATTAAAGGGCTAACTCCTTCCTGTGAACATGATTTTCCCATGTGTCAAAGATAAAGTGACCATATGTGTTTAGTTTGTAGGCATGCTTCCATCTTCTTATCTGCTACACTGATGCTAACTAGTTGTTTTTGTTTTGTTTGTTTTTTTAAAGTATCATGCTTTTCACCATAACAGTTTTGTAGTACAGTTATGATGCTTCCTGCTTTAACAATATCGACCAGGATTGCCATTGTCATTCTATTTTCAAATGTGTTTTGAGAATGTTTCCTCTCAATCTGTGAGATATACTAATGGTATTTTGATTAAGATTGTATTAAATCTGTACAGTTGTTTTGAGAATATGGCCATTATCACAGTGTATTATATTCTTGAAGCATGTCTCCTTCCTCTTATTCCAAACTCCATCCTTGGGCACAGAGGTTAAGATAGTATTCATTTGTTAAGTGCTAGTGTTTCTTTTGTTATACATGATCTTTATTTCAATTATCTGTTTTAAAAATGCTTTTAAAAATAGGCCTCTGTTGAAGGAGGTATGATGAGAATGCAAATAAACAAGGATGGATAATTATCAAAACACAATAAAATAAGAAAACAGATTTTAACTCGATACACTTAAGTTATTTGCTTGTTTCACTTATTAGATTATTGTGTATATGAAAGTTACATTTTTTGTTATATGGGTCTTATTGTCTTATTGCACCTTGTTCTTAACCATCCAGCAGAATTGTCTAACTATGAAATATAAAAAGTAAAGCAATATTAATATGTTGTGCTATGAAAGGCTCAAATGAACAACTTCTGATTGCCAGTTGGGCTGACAACCCACTACTATTATGGACTGCTGGACTATACATGCAGACATTTTCTCTTAGTTCAATGAGAAGAAAGCTTTGTACTAATAGTGTTCATACAAGGTATCAAATCTGCATCTTGTGCTCTGAACAAATAATATGAAGATAACAATATGCAGTATGCAAGTTCCAGTTATTGGAACTGTCCTCCTAATCTGTTGTGAAGTTGTCTCATTGCTATTCTGTTAAAATTAATAAATAAAAATAAATGTAAAACCAAAAATAGATTATTGTGTATGTACACTTGTATGTGTATGAGGAAAGCTTTTAAATAAAATATAAATAATAATATGTCAGTTTAATCATTATGCATTGTGCACATGTAGTGATTTATAGCATGACAGTTCATCAATGTTTATAGCTCTTGTGCCTCATTTTAAGTAATTAAAAGCAAAATTGCAAAATAATTGAATGGAAAAAAATAGTTTCTAATTTTCTTAGTAGCTTCTGATTGGAGAGTTGCTCAATATAAAAATACTGCAGAGTACAGTGAAAATCTTTCCATTAAGGAATTGTTATTTGATAATACACACATATTTTATTGAGAAAAACAATGAAAATCTAAATCTTTGTTACACTATTGACTTTGATTTGTGAATATGCATTTTCTCCTTCTCTCCCAAAACAATGTACATGACTCCTCCTTTTCTGTGAAACATTTTTAATGGGTTATATCTTGGAACACATTACAATTTTCACAAGAAATATGCTTGTATTTGGTGTACACTTCATGTTCTTTAAATCCATATGTCCCTGCAACAAACTAAACTTTGGCTGTTTTCTAAGTTCTTCTTAGTGGAAACCTTTTACATATTGAAAGGCAGGTACTACATCTTCCAAAAATCATTTATTAATTATACAGAAACATTGAGTCAACATTGAATACATTTTTTATTTACTTGTTTATTTATTGGCCAGCTGGCTCAGCCCACTCTGAGGGTGATGCTAAAGTGACAGGTGGTGCCAGGGATTGAGCCTTGGTCCCCTGTGCCTGCCTAATCTTGCCTAACCATGTTCTCTAGACCACTGAGCTATGTCACAGGTCCCATTGAATACATTTTTCTTTTTTTTTTTTTTTTTTTCAAGAAATGGGACCTAACCCAGCTAAGAAGTTTCTGCATGTCAAAGGAAATTACCAACAGAGTGAAAAGACAACCCACAAATTTCGAAAAGATTTTAACTAATAAGTGTTCAGACAAAGGTCTTCTACCTAGACTCTACAAAGAACTGAATACATTCTGAAACACTTTTAGGTGCATTTTAAAAGATATCTTCATTTTATGCTAACCTCTCTCTTTAGGACTCTTTCTCAATTGTACTTTGTTAGTAAATAAATAACTATTACAAGATTTTCTGAAGTATTCCATTTTGAGTAAGAAAAAGGTTGTCACTAAATCTTTTCACTGTGTAATAAAATAATCAGCAAAAGAGAATTATTTGAGATTCATAAAGACCCATGTGCTATTTGTAACAGAGTAAAAGTTACTTAAAACATCAGATTCCAAAACAGAAGCAAATATCAATAACAAGTCTCATATTTAAGGGGAGGATTCAAGGGGGTTACAATAAAACATGTCTCAAGGTCCAAATCCAGTGAAATGTTACAGTTCTGTTCATGTATACATTGCATAATTATCAAGTCAGTATAAATTTTGAAATTTATTATTTTAAATATTATTTATTTTTAAATACCTTCATAATTACATTAGGAAATTGTGTTTTGGTGAGATATATTGCTCTAATATGCCAATATTATGAAAGCAATGTGCATTTAGGTGGAGGGATTAAAAGTCTATAAAGATTTAGATATTTATAAAGAGCATTTATTGGAGAAACATACTCCCAAAATGTCACAGAAATTATTAAAAGAAGTTCTTCATAACATCAAAATGAAGGGAGCCAGTCTGAGTAATGGATTTTGGATTAACAAACAGTCTACCACATATGGCAACATTTTCAGTAAAATCCAGAAGACCAATATCTGCCGTAGAAAGGACAGAAGGATCCATAGCCAAAACCACCATAGCCCCTGAGTCCGTAGCTGGATCCATAGCCATAGCCCAGGCCACCAAAACTTCCCAGGCCATAGCCAGGGCCACCATAGTAGTTGCCGTAGTAGTAGCTCATGATGTCAGGGATATTGAAGGTGAGTCTCAGAGAATGAATGTTGCCATCTGCACTTAGGCTTTTATACTTTTTCAGTGAGGATGCGTCAAGCCATAACAAAGGAATGCCATTCTCTTTGAAAATCTCCCTTTGAAGATGAAGTGTTATTTAGTCATACCATTCTTATCGTGCATATTTCCAAAAATGAGTAAAGTGTTTGATTTTCTTTTGTAGATCTTCTCATTTTCCTTTTCCTTTTAGCTTCAGCCATTCGTTCAACTTTAACGTAATTTCATAGTGAATATATAATTTTCAAATACTATGCAGTAAATCATTTCTGGCAATTCATCACAGTCTTGTCATGCCACATGATTTTTCTTCACCTTTCTTTGTTTTCAGGCTTAACTTATTTTAAATCCCACATTATCTATGTGTTTTTCATGTTATTTTTCATAAATCTTAAGTGATTAAGTAAAGCAGGACATCAAGATTACTGTGGACATATTTTCCAACCATCATTTCCTGTTTCTATGCACACACGCTATTGCTATTTATAGAAGATAGTCTTTGTAACTGAATAACCAACATAGTTGTATATTTACTAGCAGTGGTATAGCTGGTCATCACAAGTAGTGTGTCATAAAATAATTTATTTTCGCAAAATTTTAGAGATAAAATATTACAGATAAAAGTTTTGTCATGCCAGGCAACTGAGTCCTGAGACTCCTGAACTGAAATTTGAGTCACTGTATCTTTACCTCAGTCTTCACATGATCTACATCACCATGTGTTGTCTGGTCTAACTGTAAGTAATTGCTCCTTTACTAAGATATGAAAATTTAGAGGCTGGGGAGGTAGCTCAGTAGAATAAATGCTTGCCTGGCAAGCACAAGGTCCTGAGTTCAAACACCAGTTCCAAAAAAAGGAAAAAAAAATACAATTTAGAAAGGCCCACTGTAATCTAGGATGATCATGTCTTAATTTGATTGCAATACTGTATTTCCAAATAAGATCCTCTTCACATATACATGATTTGGACTTCAAGATGGTTTTTTGAGGAACGTAAATCAATCGACTTACATTTTCTATGAAGCAAATGTCACATACCAGATTGTAGTTTGGGACTTTAGGTCAGCTCAAAAGCATTTTTAAGAATTCCTTTCCTTACATCTATCTCTTTCTGTAAACTTAAAGGATCAGCTTGCATAAAAATTTGGTGAGAGAAATTGAATCAGCATTGGTGAGGCACACATTCTAGAAACCACTGGAGAGAACTCGCTCCCTTCTGGGCTTTGAACAGGCTTATAGAAACTGCATTTTTCTTGACTATGAGACTGAAGTTATGGATAAGGCACTGCCTGTCCTCACAAGAATAATTCTTCACTACTTTCCGGAAAACATAGGCATCTTTTAAAATTCATAACGGATAATGTAAAGTAATTTTACAGATAAAATTCTTGAAACATAAGGCCTTTGAAATACTTCAGCCCCTGAGAGTCACTTATCATTGCCCTCACGCATGTCTGTCCTGCAGTAATTTATCAAAACTACAATTTAAGTGTTTGGCCAACTTTGTGACTCCAGAAGTTTTGTCCAATGAAAAGATCTCAGCTGTGATCATCTAAATTTTCCTGCCTTTGTAAAGTTTAGAATAATAGCCTTGCAAGTTCAGTCTTGAACTTTATCCAAGGAATGTTGTTGTTTTATATTTCTATCCTTTTCCTGTTAGAATGGAATGATCTAGCTCTGGTGGCTCATTTAATGGTTGATTTTAGTGGGAACACCAGCTGAATTATATCAGTGTGGTTCTAGGCATGGAAGACCTTCCAAAGGAATACTACCAGAAAAACAAAAATTAGCATGGGCGGGGAAGATGGCATGCAGCTGATTTTCCTGCAGAAGCTGCTTTTTGCTGGCTTTTCTTTAAAGGAACTTTGGCTGTTACCCATCCCTGAGAAAGTCCCGACCTGCCTCTTCAGCTTGGACATCATCTGGCTGCCAGTGCAAATACTTCAGACTCTGGAGCAGTTGCTTCATCCTTCAGGTTCAGACTTTCTTCTTCCACTGGCCCTTGGACTTTTCCAGTGCAAAGCCTGGATATGGACTTCCATGGAACATTTCTTAGGGCTCTAAGCCCTCGACTGGATCATTTGGGCCTCCAGTGCAGAGACAGATGCTTATAGTCTTCTAAGTCTGATTCTAGTAAGCATTTACTGCAGCTGAGGTTTGATCCCTGGCATGCTGTGCTGGCCCTGTCCCCGGGGCATGCTGAGAAGGGGATTGAGACTGGGCATGGTGGCTTATGCCTGTAATCCCAGAGTTTGGGAGTCTGAAAACAGGAGAATCACTACAAGAGTCTTATCTATTCAGTGAGATGCTGTAGACTTTGTAGATCCCGCTTAAAATTACAATAGTAGTAGTAGTAGTAGTAGTAGTAGTAGTAGTAGTAGTAGTAATAATAATAATAATAATAATAATAAACAAAAAGTTCTTGTCTAGGATGTCTGATTTTCTGTACACTTGAATAGTGAAAATGGAGAAATAGGGAAATAAGATCCAACTGAGGAGAAATGGAGGAATATAGAATAAAAAGTAGGGAACCATGATTCACAAACAGCTCAGAAGTGTTAATGATTTCATAGTGCAGGTTCACTCAAAAATTCTGATAAAGGCTGGATATACCAGCTCTGAAAACTTATTATCAAGGACTAGTTATCCTATATTGTTTGGCTAGATTAAGACATGGAAAAATGGAGAAATTTAAGGTTAGGTTGGGGCTGTGAAATAGGCTGTGCTCTCAATTGATCAATTAAAAAATGAGAAGATTATGGAAAAATGAATTTTGAAACAGATTGGTTGGATATTTCTGCAGATTGAAATTATACCTTATGGACTTAGTTGTTGTATACAAAACCATAAATGCTGGTTTCAAAATTTTTAATAACAGAAATGTACAGAATAAAAGATGAATATAATAAGTATGTAATGTATGCAATAAGTATGTAATAAGTATAGAACAAAAGTTAAATTTCATAGAAGAAAAATAGGAACATTATGAAACATTTTCCTTTGTTTTGCTCATTTAAGGGTAACTTTTGAAATAAATGTAAGCAGACAATTTTTTAACCAAGAATAAAAAGCATTATAGATTATTGTTTTTACAGTAAAATATGTGTATATGTGTTTTAACACAATACAGAACTTTGTTGCACTCATGTACCTGCATTTTTCCTAATTTTAGAGAGAAAAAAACTAGCAATAATAACCAAACATGTATTGGAAAAAAATTATTAAACCATGGAAGCCATCAAAAAGCAACTTGAGGACTGGCCAAAAAGCTTAGCAGATTTTTTTTTAAGTATAACATTCAATTTATTATTTTTCTTTGAGTTTTCTTCAGTCCATTTGGACCCAGCTCCTTACATAGGCTTTGCTGGAGGTCACAGGGCAGCACCAGCAGGTCTATATCAGGGTGGAGGTGTTCGGTCCTTGCAGGCTTCACAAGATCGATTTCTGACCACTTTGCTGTGAATGGCACAACTGACACAGGAATGCAGCTTCACACACAGCTTGAGAAGCAGATAACCGTCGAAGACACTCGCTTTGGAAATGTCCCTGACGGCGGCGGCCTCCACTATGTTCCAAATAACAAACTTCTTAATGGCTTTATCCTTGGGTACACACCGGACGCAGTTCGTGCAGCGAATAGATTGCACATGACCGCGGCCCTTTTTGGCACAACCGTTGTTCCTTCTTTTTTTCGTCATCTTGGAAAGGAGGGCCCAAAAGAGTGCTTAGCGGATTAAAGTGTCTGCAAGCAGACTCGGGGGCCAGCGGTTCCAACCCTGAATCTGCACCCTACTTCCAGGCATGCCCCTGGGGCACAGTGAAACTGCAATTGAGCCTGGGTGTGGAGGTATGCACCTATACTCCCAGCTCTTGGGAGGCTATAAACAGGTGGGTCACTATGAGTCCAGTCTAGTTGTAAGACCCTGAATACTCTGTAGAGCCTTCCCTAAAAATACATAAAAGAATAATAAAAACAACTTGGAAATTTTCATTATCTTTAATCATTAGAAATATTTCAGACCAAGTACAATCTTAGAAGGTTACCTAAATCTCCAATTACAGGTGTTTTCTTTGTTTCTGGAAGACAAAATGTCAGTTGTATTCTGGTTTAAAAAAATGAGTGCACAGATAATGGCTACAAACCTTAAAATAAATAGGATTTTTCAACTTGACACCTTATTTCTGATATGAAAATAATGTAACTACCACAGTTGAAGTTACATTGATATATTTTAATGTCTTTATTTACAGTAAAATTATTTCAGAAGTAATTGGAATAATAGTCATAACTATTTAATAAATAATGACAAAACAATGAAAATTTCTCATTGAAAAATAACGTTAATTTTCATGAATAATGCATTTAAGCAGAAATAAAATATGTAAAAAGGTTTAAACTATAAACTATAATGATTTTGCCATCACTTCTTATTTTTTGGCTTCCTAATTGGCTTTGACAAAATTAAAAAA
>PVJA010025558.1:22500-30634 GCA_004027025.1 Myocastor coypus
ATTGAGAAATTTTGCAGAAAAAAAAGAATAAATTGTAAGTCATGTTATAGAACACCTGTGGTCATTTCATGGTCCATGTTATGTATGTCTATTGATTCAATGACCTCCAAATATAGAGTGATAACTTCTTTGAAGAATTAAAATGTTAGATGTAGAAAATTAGATCCAAATTCCAAACTTTAAAATACTGATTGTGTTATTTAGTAAAATCCAGATGACGAGTATCTATCTTGAAAAGAAGGATGGAAGTAGCCATAACCACCATAGCAGGAGCTATGGTGACTCAGACCCAGATCAGCAGATCCACCCAAGCTACTGACAAAGCCACGGAGCAGCTGCTGTAGTAGTTGGACATTGTGTTGGACTGCTGATAGGGCTCGATGTTTAAAATGAGTTTCTGAGCATGAATGTCATCAGTTGGACAATATGGGTGTTGCAAAACACAACAAAGTTGGGTGATTCTCCGTGAATGTCTATTTGTCTATAAATACAGAGTGTTCGCCCATGCTTTCCCTCAGTTTCAACCACGAAGGCATAAAGTTTTCTTTTGATTTCAATTTCAAGTTCGCAGAGTCAAACATTTTTATTACTTTTAAAAATATTTTATATTTATTTATGTATTTGGTACAAGCTGTCACTATGCAGCTTGGACTCATAGTGATCCTACTGTCTTCAGCACCCCCAGGGCTGGGACTAAAGGTGTGTACCACCATGCCAGGTCTGGGTGATCAGGCCCTGTGCTAGCCTAAGCAGGTGATTAGTTTGCTGAGCTATGTCACCAGCCTCAAGCTTATTTTATTTATTTATTATTTATTTCTTTGTTTGTTTGTTTGTTTGTTTGTTCATTTGTTTATGGCCAGCTTAGCCTGCCCTGGGGGTGGGGCTGGCACAGCATGTGGTGCTGGGCATCCAACTGCAGTCCCTGAGGTTACCTAAGCTTTCCAAAAACAGGTGCTTTAGACCGCCGAACTATCTCACAGGCCCCAAATATTTTCTTTCCCCCTCTCTCTCTCTTTCTCTCTTTCTCTCCTCTCTCTCTGTTTTTTTTTTTTTTCAGGACCAGAGTTTGAACTCACGACCTTGCTCTTGCCGGGCAGGCAGGCACACTAGAGCTATCGCCCCAGACCCTCCCAAGCTTATTTTTTAAGATTTAACCTATTATGTAGCAATTATTTCCCCTTTTCCCTATAACTTTCGATTCTTTACCTTTTGATCTCTGAAATTATTTCAGAGTTCTCTTTGCTTCTGTTTAAGATGCATAATTTTAAGATTTATAAGGATATTTTATGGATTATGGCATCTACTCAGTTGAAAATTATTTGACTGAGATGAATATTTGAAAGTGGTAAAAATAAATAGGATTGAGCAGAATTCAATTTTTAGAGTAGGAAGAATCTGTAAGGAAAAATACTGATTTCCCTAAAATTAGTTTTGGATTGTCATTTTGATTCTCATAATAAAATGTTCTAAAGATGGGGGGTGGGGGGTGTGTTTGTCTGGATCTTCAATAGAGGCTTTGCTTTCTGCTGAAAAAAAAATAAAATAAAATGTTCTAAAGATCTCTCTTTTGTAAGTGTCCTGGTAATTGTAGCAATCACCAAATATAGTTGCAAATTATATGGGAATCTAAAATACATAAGGACTACAAAATACAGTCCTTCAATATTCAAACTTCTTTACTTTCAATCTAAGTGTGTGCCTACTTTTATCTTTTGATTATTGTCATAACTTTTTTTCCCAATGAACAGATGGCACACCTTACATTGCTTTTCATCACTTATACTATTGATCAACTGGACATTCGAAATGGTGTTGCTTTAAAAACTGTATCCTTAAGGTCACATCACCAACCACGGGGACAGAGTCTGAGGTGAATTTCCCATGGCATGTATCAGCATGATAGCAGCAGTCTGCTTGGTTGGGAATTCCTTTCAGCTTAGTCCCAAGTTATGTCTGTGCCATTCCTCTTAAAATGCACCACAATCCACAGCACAAATAATTTTGGCTTTTCTTTCAGGAAGTTGATGAACTATATTATGCCAGTAATTCAAAACTAACACTTACAATCTGATTTGTGGCTTAAAGATAACATCTCTCTCTCTTTTCAAGACAACACATATGACATAACTATTTTGGTTATAATTTTTGTCCAGTTAGATTAAGTTTTAACTTGTTTGGGCAGTTGTGTAATATCTGTAGGCTGAGCAGTTATCTCTCAAGAAAAGAAACTTTCTTGAGTTTGTTTTAACTTCTAATGGTTAAATATTTAAAATATATGGAGAAATATAATAAAACTTTATTACTTAGTTGGAACAGTGTCAGCTGATGATAAATTATATTTCATGTATATCACTACCCCCTTGTTCCCTATGGGGCTGTTTTAAAGGCAAGTCCTTAATAACATTTCACTGCATCATAAATATTTCATTTTCTCTGAAAAGATGAGGGTCTTTGGGGAAAAATAAATTTTGGTTGAATATCTGTATCATATAAATCTTTATCAAGTAGATAAGAGCCATTTTTTAGTTAATTTCAGGGCATAATCTATAGCTGCTCCAAGAACATTTAAAATGTGCTAACTACAGGCAAAATCAGTGACAAGCCACTGAAAAATTATCTCTAATAGCTGTATAATCAAAAATAGATTCCCATATTTATACTGATGTACATCAGTAAGTTTGTATATCAGTTTGATATACATATATATGTATATGTGTATATATATATGTTTATGATATGTTTATATTGTTATGTCACTTTTGATACGGTGACATGTATTAATTTATACTGAAAACCAATTTCATTCTTGAACACAGTGTCCCAAGTTTTATTGAACAAATAGATGTTTGATTTGTGTTCCAAAAAGCCTCATACACTTCAGAGACTATTTTCAGAAGTGGCTGAATCTAGAATTTGTGATTAATTCATGGTTCAATGCCAGGATTATGGGTTCTGGCAAAAAAGGTGGGTGACTGCTGGATCAGTCTACCTATGGGACACCACCTCAATCCCAGAGGTCTGGATGAGATAAAAGGTAAAGAAAAAGGCTTCTCTTTCCTTCCATTCCTGCTTTGGCTGTCTTCCTCTGCCAAGAATGACTGTCCATCTGCCATGCCACCTTGCCTTAGGACAAGCTGATTATGGAGTCAATCCTCCCCAAACTGTGAGCTAAACAAACTTTTCTTCCTCCAGGACACTGAAAGATCAAAAGATGAAACTCTGAAGGCCTAAAAGGCCAAAAAAACTAGGTGCAAGTCAAAAGCCTGTGTGATGTTTTAGTTTAAGAGTCCAAAGGCAAAACTTGCATAAAATTTTGTAAATGAGGACTACCTATGCCACCATTAATTTAAATCAATTTCCATTTATGTGAGTAAAACCTAAAAAGTCAAATAAAGTATATAGGAAGCTCAAAGTAATCAAGCAGCTGTGAACAGAAATTGGAACCTTAGAAGCAGGACATACTACATTGATCGGTATTAGGGCATTTTCCTAGAATGTATGAGAACCTGGCTTCGATCTGCATTTCCAAAAGATAAAAACAAACACATGTAAAAATGCCTAACACTTACACCTGTTACAAGGGCACAAGCTGAGGCAGATGGTCAAACTTGCATCTGTGCCTTGCATTCTTGAGACACAACAATCCAGGTGCACTGTAGAGATTGGGCCATGGGCTGTGGGCATCCGATTTTCGAAAAGCTAAGGAAACGACCTGTATGTCTGAAGATAGAAACTCCGCTATAAATAGCACATGATGGACTATTAAATTTATACAAAAAATACTTATCAAATTTAAAATTTGTGAATATCTATATTATTCATTTTGATTGAAAAGAACACAGTTTTTAAAATAAGAGGTATTGGATAATGCCTTCTCTTAAAGATGAAATAAAAGGTTTTCAAGCAGTATGATACACATATGTCAGAATAAGTGTTGACTATGAATTATATGTTGTTAAGATGCATAAAATACAACAAAGATTTAGATTTTATGAAGAAATTTTATTATGTGACATGCTCAGAAATGTTACTGAAGACTGAAAGAAACTATATACTAGTAAAGGAGCAGGAATAATATTACCAGCTTACACTCTGATAACGGAAATAGATCTGTGAACATCCAGACATTTGTCTTGGATGCCTTTCATCTGTTTGTTCTGCTGGATAAGGAAGATTCTCAGACACAGAAAAGATCATAGTAAAGAAATAGAAAGAAGCAAATGGTGAAGATAATAGAAAACCCCTGAAATTATATGGAATATATAAGACAGTCAATAAAATCCAGAGAACCAGTATCTTCTAATGAAAAACGATGGAAGTAGCCACAGGCCCTGTTATTGGTCATGTCTAGTTGTCCCCTAAAGCCCTATGCAGTAGCCGGGCATGGTGGCGCATGCCTGTAATCCCAGCACTCGGGAGGCTGAGGCGGGAGGATCGGTGAGAGTTCGAGACCAGCCTGGGCTACAAAACTGAGCTCAAGGCCAGCCTGAACTGTACAGCGAGACCCTGTCTCAAAAAGACAAAAAAAAAAAAAAAAAAAATCCTGTGCAGTCATATGGTGGATTTCCAGAGTTTGTGGTCAACTCATGATCCGCTGGGATTATGGGTGTGAGCACTGCTAGGGTTATGAATGCGAGTACTACACCCAGCTGGAGAAGATAGCCTGAAGGCAACCGAAGGGAGCCCGCCTGCTTACTGTTGCCACTGTTGCTGCAATTCTCCCTTTGGCTCTTGCTTTTTGCTGCCTCCATGAATTGCGGCTCTGCCAGGTGCTGCTGTGCCCTGGAGACAGCTGTAACTGTGACTTATATAAACCTTTCTTTCCCTATTTTTGCATGTAAGGTATTTATTCTAGCAACGAGAGATGAGTAACTAAGACAGGCCATAAGGCCATAGATCCTGAACCATTACCATGGCCTACTGAAGCCACCAGGCTGCAGCCAAGGCCACCATAATGGTTGCCATAGTTAGAGGTCAGGGTGTGAGAGCTTGAGGATCACTGATGTTGATGTTGAGTTTCCTTAAAATGAATGCTGCTGCCTATATCTATACATTTTACATTCCTGGACCAAGGATGAAGAAAAGCACTGTGCAGGCTCTGTTCCCTTTGATAATATGTTTTCATAGGACTATTAAAATATGATTTTCTATTTAAGTATCACTTGCAAGGTGAAAAATCAATTCATTTATTATTTTACAGTATGACCATCAGTGTTCTATGATTATCCTCGTATACTGAAAGTGAATATTTACTACTATTTCTGTGCCTGGACTTTTATACTTTCCCAAGTAAGTGGGACAAAGGACAACACAGCGGTGTCATTCCCTGAATATCTCTCCATGACAAAGACCAACACTATTAAATCATACCTTTCTTATGAATTATGGTTCCAAGGACATGTGAAATATTTTTTCTCTGAATTTAGTTTAATTTTCATAACTCAAATTTAGAATGTATTTTAATAATATTTATATCTTCACAGGTGATTTTCTTTCATTTATTTCCGCTGTAAAATTCAGTAGTACAAAGCCGTTTGGAGAGGACTGAATTATTTTGCCACTTGGTAGATTTTTAATCTAATGATGATTTGTTTTCTTTGCTTAATGTTTTATCATTTACAAAAACCCTTAAGTTCCACCTTTCATTTATTAAATTGTTAATAATCATGTTTATTATCAAATAGGTAAAATATCAGTTAATTTTAAAAAATCTAGACAACATTGATCAATCTTCTTAGATAATCTGTGCTATGAAGTTTTCTCATACCTCCTTTGTGGTTTAAGTAGCAAATTCCACAAGAGAAAGGTCCCACAGAACACCAGAGAGCTCAGTTCTCCTCCTGTTGTTCTTTCATGAAGGACAGCCCTCTGGCCCAAGCGGGTCACATGAATGTTTCTCAGTGCTGGCAATTTCCATCTCTTGACTACATCACTTCACCTGTTCTAGCCTACAATCCTATTTCTGTAGCTGTCGTTTACACACAAAAGCTCCCAGACAACTGGTAGATTTCTGAAAGCACAGACAGTAGTGACCCCTGGGTCATTTGTTCTATCTATACATAAATTTTTATGTTAAATTTTAATTTTGAAATTTGGAAAGAGAAATCAAGAATAATTAATAAAATCGAATGATTGCTAAAATAAATTTAACAACTCTTAAATTTACTATTTTCTTCTAAACTTTATATACTTATGTTATGGCCATCTCAGCCTGCCCTAGGGGTGGGGATGGCGCAGCATGTGGTGCTGGGGATTGAACTGCAGTCCCTGTGGCTGCCTAAGCTTGCCTAAGCAGGTGCTTTAGACTGCTGAGCTATCTTGCTGGCCTTTAAATTCAATAAATTTAATTGTTCTTAAATTTAATAAATTTAATAGTTCTGTCCCTGTCTTCCTTTCTTTCCACTTCAAGAGTGAAGATGAATATCAATATTTTTAGATTACAGTGGACCATAGCTAACAGCAACCACACATGTGCAAATGTAGACAAGAAAAAGGGGAGGCTCAAGGAAGCAGCGCTCTGTAGTCCCTGCTCATTTTGTACTGACACCTAGTGGTCAGATCCTGTATGCGTTTATTTGTCCCTTTCCAGGGTCAAAACAGATGGACATGATGCTGATGGATGTGACTGTGAATAGAAAAGAATATAAACAGGATAATACAAGTGGGCCCTGAGACATTAATACTCTTTCTACAAAATCTGCCTCAGGCTGCATGAGCCCGGAAGCAAAGGCTGAATTCAGTGGAGACACATGCTGAATACTGATCCTGTGTCAGTAAGAGGATGGTGGTGGCCTTTAAAGTGGCGAGACTCTGGCATGGAGCTTAAGGGGACCGTGATAGTGAGACTCTATTCTGGAGCTTCTTAAGGTGACCAGGTTAGCACCAGAATCTCTCCAAGCTCCTAGGCAATTGTTCCTTGTTGGGATGGTACACTGAAAGGACCTCTCCACAGAAGAGTGTGCATCGGAGCACAGCTGAAGTACAGTTTTAAGGTTTGGATTATTCCCAGGTAGAGGCTGAGCATATTGCCTTGTAAAGACCAGGAGATAAAAAAAAAGATTAAAAAAAAAAAAAAAGACCAGGAGATATGGAGAGACTGGGTAGACAGATGATAGGTCTTGATGATAGACTATAGACAGGCAGGCAGGCAGGCAGGCAGACAGACAGACAGACAGAAAGATTAATAGATAGTTTCAAAATGTTGTAGAGAAAAAATTATGCCTCATAGTGTACTTCAAACTTTACATTTCAATAGAACAGGAAGATAATTTATTTATATGGTTGTTCAATTCTTACTGAATGTCAGTAATGTGAAAATTCTTTGTCATGCACTTGTTCAAAGGGACAGTGATTTAGAAATGTGCTTCAACTATTGCTTTGTCTTAGAAGCTTACCTCTTAAACTTGATTATTGTTTTATGTGTGTCTATGATATGTGTGTGTGTTTCTTTGAGGCAAACACACAAAGGAGTGAAACAGTAGTGAAAACAAAGCAGTTGGACAGTAGTAAAATAAGGGTAGAATGAGATAGGTCTCCAAAATAGTAACACACTATATTGGCTTGAGTTGACTTGAAAATAATTTCAAACAAAGGAGGACTAGGAGGGCACTTGTGGGACAAAGGTAAGGAAAAGAAAAGAGACTATGCTGTCCTGTGAACTCTGTGAACACTGGGAAGACTGAGGAAGGCACATGGGCGAGCAGAGCAGCCTTCACACAGTGTGTCTGCAGAAAAGTAACTGACAATTGCAAATACA
Organism: Myocastor coypus; assembly: GCA_004027025.1. Lineage (NCBI taxonomy): Eukaryota > Metazoa > Chordata > Mammalia > Rodentia > Myocastoridae > Myocastor > Myocastor coypus. Next base: position 30,257 of record PVJA010025558.1, read on the forward strand.
TTGGAAATATATCAGACAGGCCCCGAGTTTTGATTTGAGAATTGCACACTCAGTTATATTGTATTTTTATTGAAAAAATGGTGATGGACACAATATTTTAAAACTACTTTTTGGTGATCAGATAGGTTAATTGGGAGGTGTCCACAGCATGATAATTTTATCAGTGAGAAATATCTCCCAAGAGTGGATAGGCAACATAGATCAGTGGACGTGGACTAAACTTAGGCAAGTGTGCTGCCAGCCACTGAGACCGGGCATGGTGATGCACACCTGTAATCTCATCACTGGGGACGCTGAAGATAGGAGGATCACAAGTCCAAGCTGCTTAGTGAGACCTTGTACCAAATATATTAAAGAGAAGAGAGAAACGAGAAGAGA
>PVJA010025559.1:0-30640 GCA_004027025.1 Myocastor coypus
TTTCTTGTTTCAGAACCTTTATTTGTTTATTCACTCATTTTTATGGCTGGCTCAGCCTGCCCCAACAGCAGAGCTGGCACAGCATGTGGTGCCGGGGATCGAACCGTGGTCCCTACAGCCACCCAAGCTTTCCCAAGCAGGCGCTTTAGACCACTGAGCCATCCCGCTGGGCCCAGCCTAAGCTTTTCTAAGCAGGCACTTTAGACCACTGAACCATCCTGATGGCCCCGTCTTGTTCATTTTCAACAAAGTAATTTCAGTTGTAAGGCTTTCTAGCTGAAGAGGGGTAACTAATGGAAATGGCCCTAAGACACGCAATTAAAATTAATAAAACTAAATAAGCATGGCAGGAATCTTAGCCTATGTCTGAGTCTATTTCATGCAGGAACATATTGTGTGGGAAAGCAATCAGTTATGGAGAAGCACTGAAGTGATAAAAGCCTTGGGCAATAACAAAACAGCTGGAGAAAACTGTTAATTTTTGAAGTTTTCAAGGAGACAGTGGCTGAGCTTCTTTCTGGCTCTTGTCACCCTTGGTCCTGGAATGCTGCAGGGTCTCTGGGGTGAGGACAGTAGGTCTCTGGGACCGGGGCCCTGTGGGCCTCCCTCTCACCTGCCAGGCAATGCTTAGGGATCAGCTGCCTGAGGGCAATGGTGCAGTTCAGATGCTAAAGAACCTTCTCTCTGTTCTGTGGATCACTAGTGCCACATGGCCAGGCCTCAGCTCTGCCACGTGGGCAGTGGATGTGGTCCTCACGCTCATGTTGTGTGCTAGGCCTCTTCCTCCTGCTATTGCCCTTCTTCCTGGATAATCCTCTGGTACTGCCATCAAAGCTTCTACTGAAGAAGAGTTCCAGAAAGGCGGGAGAACCTCAGGCCAGGCCCAGCAAAGAATCATTCTCTCTTTCTACTGTTTATCCAGAGCAAAAGGGGAGAAACTTGAGAGAGGAAGTCTCAGGCCAGTGGAGAACATTATGTTTTGGTTTTTCTCTTACAAAGCATTTTTTTTTTCCTTTGAGAAATCAGACACTGTGTCATCAGCCAGGGTAGGTCAGTAGCCAAGGACTGGATTCTCAAGAGAGTTAGAGAGCTCTTTAGCAGCGCAGGCCCAGAGTACTGGCTCCTACGACCCCTTTGTGGGACCAGTCCCTCTCATCAAGTCTTACCTGGGCCCTGGGCTGCTTTTTGCATAGTACTGAGGTCCTGTGTGTCTCCCCACAGAACCCAGGCTCATCTCTGTCCTCAGGAAGCAGAATCCTCCTTGGCAGCTGGGATATGACCGAGATCCCTCTGCTTTCTTTCTTCCTTCCTTTCTTTCTTTCTTTTTTATGTGACTGGGGTTAGAACTCATGACCTTGCAGTTGCCAGGCTGGCACTTGTGCCACAGAGCTATCTTCCCAGCCTCCCTCTGCTTTGTGAGCACAGGCACTGCACTGTGAAAATTGAAACGTGGTAGGGCATTATAAGAAAATCTGCTCAATTTTTCAAACAGAGAGAGAGAGAAAGAGAGAGAGAGAGAGAGAGAGAGAGAGAGAGAGAGAGAGCAGAAGCCAGTTTAAAAATGTACTTGATTTTCTTAATTCAAAAGTTCCATTGTTCAAGGAGTCCAACAGCTCTGTCTAAGGAGAAGGCAGAGAACTGGCCCCAGTCCCGTCTTTCTCTCGTGTCTCTCAGGACCACGAGGAAAGGACCGGAGTAAGATCAGAAAAAGGAGCTGGATGCGGAAAGGCGTGGTTTGTCTCCCCACTCTAGAGGCGACTTGACCTGGCTTGCCCTGGAGCAGCTGGAGCTTCGCTGTCTGAGGATGTCAGGGGGGGAGGCCTGAGAGAGGCCCCTGGGAAGGAAAGCAGAGCCGAGGGCCTTTCTCAGCTCTGTTTGGCATGAAGCTGGGATAGGCCAGGGAATTTCTGGTGTGCATGCCAGGTGTGCAGGTGTTGTGGGCCAGTGCTGCCTGAGGATCCCGGTGGGATGTCCAGGTGCAGCTGTGGACACCTGCTCATTTCGCTATAGCATGCATGCCCGTGAGATGGTCTGCCTGTCCTCCCCCATAGGAAGGTTGTGGAGAACGTGGAGGTGGGTGGAGATGGAGGCACCTTGCCTATGACAGTGTGAGCTGGTATCACCGCTGTTGCCCACACAGTTCAGAACAGTGATGCACGTGCTCCAGGGCTGAGGTCCCCATGTGTCCCCAAAGGGCCACCTGTGGGATCCCAGACCGGTCCTTTCTCCATTATAACCCTTCACGACACCTGTTTTCTGCTCCTGAAGACTGCTGGGAAGAAGGAGAGGCCACTGATGACTCAGCTTCACATGCATATAGGTGAGAAACTGTACGATATGGGCTGAGGACCCTGGGCTGAGCTGGGAGGGACACAGGTTAGAGCGGGAAGTGACCAGTGCCATGGCGAGGGCTTCATAGTGCCAGGCTGTGGGGCGCTGGGTGGGGCAAGGGCAGCAGTTGTCCTCATCTCCTCGCCTGCCTGAGACCTCCTCTCCTCATCTGCTCCTCACTGTATCTTGGGCCTTTTGTCTTTTTTCACACGCCGCTGAGGGAATCTCCTCCATGTAATGAGTTTACCAGCTCTTGAGTGCTGACCCTGAGGCTTTCCATCCAGAATGTGGTAGAGCTGACAGACCAAGGAGGCCGCCTTCAGAGGATGATTCGTTCACCAACTCATCCTCAGAGGACTCCTAGGCTGCTTCCACTGAGCATCTGCCACCTCTGACCTCAATTTGGTCACCCGATCTTAAGACTTCCTCAGGTTCTCGTGGGTCACAGGCACCTCTGAGGGTCACTTCACCCCAGAGCCTTTGATTAATTGAGGCTGCTTCCCTGCCCCCTGCTAGTCTAACTTTCCTCTTCACTGTTCCGTTCTCCTAGTCCCAGGGCCTCCCTGCTGGCTCTCCCGGGTCTCAGCCTGGCTCTTCCCCTGTGGCCTTCATCACCGCTCCCCCTAGGGTCCAGCCTTCAGAACGACTCTCCAGCCACCAACAGCTCGGCTCCTCGACTTCTACTGTCCCTCTAACTTCACCCCTTGCTCCCTCAGGCTGTCCCGCCTCAGCCCTCACACACAGTGGAGAGCCTCCCAGAAGCATGTTCTGTTCCTCCTCAGCAAAAGGTGAACCTCAGGGAGCCCCCCCAGCCCTCCTGTTGCCTGAGGCATCGTTCCCAGCATGCTCAGGACGCCGGCAATTAGAAAACCCCATTCCCATTTCCTTTAATGCCTAGAAGGTCCTGCAAGTACTAATCACCAGTTGGGTTGAACTGAACATCTGTAAGAACCCTACAGAGGAATGGCAAACCATCCCCTGGTGTTCCCTTGGCAATATACTAACATCTTGGGGCAACAGGACCCAGACCCTCCACAGCCTTTCTAGAAAGCGAAAGAGGCAGAGCTGCCTCCTGTTTCACAGCACCTCTTTTGCCCCAAGGTTGTGGGGGCTGCCTTGCACAAGAAAGGGAGCCAGCTTTTCTGGGGCCTTCGGACCCTGCATGGTGAGTCCCTGTGGAGAACGTCCAAGGGCCTGGTGCCTCCTTAAAGAGCTGCATCCAATTTTATTCAGTGGACCTTTCAATTACATCCTGGAAGACAGCCCAGTTAATCTGTCGCAACCCTTTTGTGACCAGCCCTTGGTCCACCATGGGGTCCAATGTGAAATTTTGACTCCAGCCTAGACCTAACCCTTCCCACTCATGAACATGGGGATGGCAGGAGAACGAGACCTCTGTCAAGCTCCTGGTGGATGTTTTTTATCTTAAGCCCCAGAAGTACCTGGAGAAACACTCTCAAAATAGACACAGGTGTGGGCTGCCCCACCAGGTCTGCCTCTCTCTGGGCAGAGAAAAAGGCCCAGGCCAAGGCAGGAAAAGGAAAACTCTGGGCCTTCATGATTCCTAGACCTCCATAATTATACAGAAAGGGGGCCAAGTTATGCTAAAGACCTGTCTAGCGCAACCAGAAATATTCCAGATAGGGAAATACTTAAGCAGTCACCAAGGGAAAGTGCCTTCTATCTACCCAGGTGTCTAGAAAACCCCCCAAGGCAATGATGTAGAGTCCATCTCTGAGGCAGCACCCCAAAGCAAAGGGCTGGCGCTCCTTCTGAAGTAAATTGCTAAGTAGTCCAGAGGAGAGGAATCCAGAAGGCATGCTGTGGAAGTCTGCCCAGGTGGGAACAATGAGCAGGCCAGGAGCAGAATCCCGACGGGTGTCGATTATTCTGACCTTAGTGCAGACCATGCCTGAGACCCTTCTAGAAACTAATGCACATGCCTGGCTGGTTAGGAACCAACACTGAATGATCAGGAGTTTGACAGGAGCGCCCACGTCACCCTCCTGGATCATGGGGCTCAACAGAGTTTGGAAGTACATGCGAGAAGGTTCTAGGCCAGGCACAGGTGGGGCTAAGCCTTCACAGCGATCAAGGTCGTAGGCATGTTCTAAATGAAAAGGGCTCATGCCTCCTTGCTTCCACAGGCTGTCTTTTGCTCCTCAGCCTCTGCTAAGTTCAAGGCTGGCTCCACGTGTCGGAGAAGCACTTCATAAAACTCCAGAAGTTACATGCACTTCTCTCTGACAGTTGTCCACATGCAGGGGCCTCTCAGAGAGGCCTCAGTGAAATGCCCAACACTCTGTTTGGTGGGAGCCAGGGACCCTCAGGGGCTGGGCCAACTGGACTACAGAGCAGCAGAACCTCACCGCCCAACACGCACTGCACTCAAAGCAGAGCCCGGAGCCCCTGTGCTGTTCCAAAGACCGTGAGGCAGCCTTGGTCCACGTCCAGTCCCAGGCATGGGTAGGCATGAGCCCCAGGAGTGAGCTGTGCTTTCCAGAGGCCCTTCCCTTCTCGTCTCTGCAGGGGTGGTGAATGGAGGATCTCCTTGGGTGGGATGCCAAGGAGAGAGTAGAGGCAGAGAAGAAACAGGAGACTCATGCTTGGTGCACCAGCACAGTGTCAACAGCCCCAAGACCCAGCCCCTGGCATCGTTGGGCAAGGCTTTCCCACCGGTGCGGTCCTACAGGGCTGTCTGTCCCTCAGAGACTCACCGAGCTAAGTACATCCGGGGTCTTCAGCCCAAGATGCAAAGAGTGTCTGCTAGCAGTGGGACAACTTGCCGAGAGATAGGTGTCCTCCTAGTGAGGGACATGATATGCTGAGAACAAAAGGTGTCCAGGATCTCTGAACTCCAGGACCCAGAGAACGTTAAGAGCAGGGCGCCTGGCCAACCTGAGAGTGGAGAGGGCATTGGGAGCCCCAGAAGAGAGATTACCCAAAGGCCATCATTTTCCCAAAAGATAGATGGCCTCCTTGTGAATTTCAGGAAGAGCCAGGAACAAAAGGAGCCCAGGATGCCCAAAGACACGAGAAACACAATATGCTACTCAGAAAAATGCAGCCACCCACCTCCAGTGGGACCCCTGCAAGTGCAGCCCAGCCTGGCTGCAAAGTGAGCTCAATGCCGGCCTGAACCATAGCCAGACCCTGTCTCAAATCATGAAATAGCTACCTGTTCCCACTTTTGAGGGCCTTTTATGCTCTACACAGAGGCAGGAACTGAGCCAAAACTCCAAGCCCGATCACAACACCTTTGCCCTGTGTAGCTCACCCCTCCCTGGCCTTTGCCCTTCTCATTATCCTCAAACTCCATCTCCACATCCTCAACCAAGCGGTTTCCAGACCCTTTGGATTCCTTCTCCTTAGGCTGCGGTCCGGATATTGCCTGCCAGTAAGAAGTCAGTGGGATCGTATCACCCATCCCATCGCTGTTTCTTCTTGCAAGAATACACTTCTTTGCTACTTTAACAATTCTGATCATAACAGTTTTTAATTTCTTTATAAGTTCCAGCTGTTTGTGGATAGCTGGGTAAATAAGTACCCTATTTCTCCTTCATGCCTGAGAACACAAGAGCTACACACTATGTATGTATGTATGTATGTATGCATGTTTGTATGTGGTACAGGGTCTTGCTACCGTGCTGTGAGTACAGGTGTGTGTCGCCACACCCAGGCTCATTCACTGGCCCGGCATGCCTTGGCGGTGGGACTTGCATAACATGCAGGACCTGGGATCGAACCCTAGCCCCTGTGCTTGCCTAAGCAGGTGCTTAGTCTACAGAACTATCTCACTGGTCCACTCATTTTCTAATATATCATCACATGGTCCTAGCTAGTCCTCTCAATTTAGCATCCAATGCTTTACTTATTTAATATTCCAAGAATAAGAGTAGTGTGTTCATATAAAAAAGTGCTATCATTGTGGGCTGGCCTGCCATTGTGTAGATGAAATTCCCAGGGATGCTTCCTGTCTTTTCTAAGTAGTTTTATCCTATATCCTAACTAGCATTTCAAAAAATGGAGTGTAATGAATGGGGCCCAGGAACAGCTGTGGTCTATTGCTGCAAAATCCCAGAAAGCTGGGACTTCAGGTGGTGAAGAGCAGCTTCACCTGTGGGCTCTCTGGTTGTTGCTTTCTCCTTTGCTTGGAATGCTAATGGTTGACCTCTGGTGTGAAACTGATACCAGGGAAAGGATGGAAGGTAACGGAGATCACAGTCATGTTTGTGACTGAGCACACGGTCCTCCTTTACTAAAGTGATTGTGCACGAGATGGCGTTCGCTAGCCCAAAATAAAGCTGAGTTGCTTTTGGGGTTCTTTGCTCACTGAGGGACGATGAATCTCAGTGAGTCCTCCGAGGTACCCTCATCGGGTCTTCTCAGCATTTCTTTCGGCACCAACTCATAATATAGAGCATCTTCTGAGTCAGGAGAATTTACACTGGGCATGCATTTTGCCACATGAGAGTCCTCACTTCCCAGTGGACAGGGAGGGAGGAGACACTAAAGCTATTGTGCTCCCAGACGCCATCAGGGATGTTTGCTCCACTGAAACCTCGCCAGCCCGAGATCCTACCATTTCCCATGCATGCTTTCTAGGGATAAACTTCACTCTCTGGGAACAGATTCGGAGGTCCCTAAGAGGAGAAGCCACTCTGCGTGACTCCTTCTCCACTTCTTGCTTCTGACACCCAGGAAAAAGTTCGCTCCCTAGATCATGGTGTGCAGCTTTGTTTTAGGAGGCAATCTCTGTCTGGTCTAAATCAACCTACAGCCTCAAATAGGAGGCAAAAATGTTCCCCGTTTACAGACAGGGTATAATGAGTTGTGGCAAATCAAAAGCAAAGACCAGCTGCCGTCTCAGGATGATGCCGAGAGAGCAACCTGCTTGGTGGCCCACAGTGGGGTATGACGGATAGGAAGGCGCACAAGCGGCACCTCGGCATTGATTCAGAAACGTGCTTTTATTACACAAGCATTAGTATATTACTCTGATCAATCTTTCTGAAATTTTTCTTATAAATAGCTTTGTTATAATCCTTGAGCTGCATCTGGAGGTCTAAGCTGCTCCTTCTTTGCTCATCTTCAGTAAATTGTCACTTGAGGCCACACAGACGCCTAAAGGGCCGTCAGCCCCAGCTGAAGGGCAACACCTTGGCTCTTCCTGCCTTCTGAGCTGGTGCCAAGACCATTTATTTTCAAAGTCACTCCAATGTCTCTTATTGAAGCAGCCGCAGTGAAAATGCAAAATCTGAGTTAATTTTAACATAAAAAGGAAAAGGAAGGTTATGAAGCCCAAGTGGTTAGTAGGCTTGCTTTAAAAGAAAACCATTCAAAAGGACCAAAGATTTCTAAACTGGGACAGGTAGCTCTGGCCAAAGACTTGGGGAAGATGAAGCTTATAAGAAAACACATGGGCATAGCTGTTCTGTTTCTCTTGTTTTCTTTAGATGTGGCCTAAGGTCCCTTCCTGTTATATCTTTTGGATTCTAGGTGTGTCTAGAAAGGGCTGTGCCAGGAGCTCAAAGTCATTTTTTACTGTCCCTTTAATGTGGGAGCAGACAGAGAAAGCAGGGGAGCAACAGTACTGCCTTCAGATCAAGAGGGGCCCGTAAGGAAACGCCGTGAGAAGGAAAAGGGACTCAGGGCTGTCAACCCTTCCGGCAGTTAACTGGAGGTGAAAGATTAAAAAGAGCCGTTGTTTTTGCATAAAGGCCCGATTGCAACTGTTGCAAAAATTTTCTTTGGGCCTGGCTTTCAATCTATTCTTCATAAAAGTGGCTACCAATGGTTACACTTTAACAATTCTCTTCCAGTTATATTTGCACAACTATATTCTCCAGTTTGTTTCTTTTCTCCCCCGCCCCATTTCTTTTCTTTTGGAAAGGGTCTACAGGATGTCCAGGGTCTCACTACTAGATCGGTCTCGTAGGGATCGCCTGTTTCCAGCGTCCCAAGAGCTGAGGTTACAGGCGTGCGCCACCATGCCCAGTCTCAGTCACTGTCTCAATGTGCCCCGGGGTTGGGGCTGGCACGGCAGGCCTGGAAGATGAAACCCTGGCCCCGCATCTGCTTGCAGGCATTTTAATCTGCTGAGCTATTTGGCAAGCCCTCCAGTTTATTTCTTCCAGAATTCACACTTTTCAGGCATCAGCCTCAAACCAACACCTAATCTTATGACAGAAAACGGTCCCCTGAAAACACAGGACAAAATCAGTTCCTGACAGTTGAAAAGAGCGGTTTCTTTTGAGTTTCTGTTACTCTCTTTTAACGGCCCTTTTCGCAGAAGAGGCGGGACTTCCGTCTCTAGAAGAACCAATCCCCAAAGGAGAAGCCACTGTGCCTCACGGCTTCTCCACTTCTGCTTCTGACGCCCGGGGAAGAAGGTCGCTCCCAACATCATGGTGTGCAGCTTTGTTTGCGAGGGAATCCTCGTCTGGTCTTTCCAAAACAGAAATGATGACCCCTGCCTCCAGAGCTCTTTCCCTATGGATGTCAGTTCGGGAGTCCTGAGAGGAGCACGGGGCTGGGGATGTTTCTCGGGCTCTGTGCTTGGCATGCAGCTGTAACCGGCCAGGGGAAAGGTGACGTCTAGGAAATGTGCACTGGGTCTCTGTGGGCCAGTGCTGCCTGGATTTCCTGGAGACACCCTCGGGAGCAACAGGGAACCGGGCTTCGGTTCACCAGAGCAAATCCCTCTTGGGCATAGTCCGCCTTGCACAGGACGGTTATAAAGAAACAGAAGTCGGTGGAGATGGTGGCACCTGATAAATGACCACGTGCTACTGCCTCTGGGCCTTGAATCGCTCTCACTACTTACATAGCTTTGGACCGTAATGTTTGGGGGCAGAGGGTCCAGAGTGGAGTTTCGCGGTTTTCCGCAAAGACGGCCTCAGCCGCCTGTGAGGCTCCAGACTCGTCGCTTGTACGCTCTATCCGCCTTACCATCCTTCTCCAGCTCACAGGACTGAGGAGATGGCATCTCCTATTCTCTACTTGTCTGTTCCCCAATACTGCCAGTTATGATGCTGCTGGCGATTGCGGGGTGAGGGACGGGACCCCTTGGGGACTGACGCTTGACTACATTTCAATGGCACAAGCCCATGGTAGTAGGCTCCCTATGCAGGGAGAAACCTGAGAAGGTGCAGCCTGAGTGATGCGATATTGAAATCTGGGTATGGGGGAAGGTAAGGGGCAGGTGGGTGGAGCGCAGTTCTGGGAGATGAGCCCGCTGGGCACGGCGAGGAAGCCCTCAGAGGAAGAGCTTGTGTCCGCTGACATTAGTCTGTAATGCCACCCCCCCCCCCCAAAGAAAAAGGGACTACTGCTTCGGAGGTGCAGGCAAAGCTCCTGGGAGCGAGACTCAGAGCAGCTTCCTGTTTCACAAGAGCTCTTTTACTCCAAAGTTTTGGGGCAACCCTTAGTACAAAACGACACCGAGCTTCTCCGCTATGCAGGGAGTCTCCAGGGGCGATACCCCTGTGCCTCCTGCCTCGTTAGATTGTCCTCTCATCTTACTCAGTGTACTCAGCGGTTATGCCACAGGGCACGCTGGAGCGAGGCGTCTCACGGCTCTTTTCTGCTCAGTACTTGGTGTCCAAATCCACCCTTCATTCGTGCCAGCCCCCATCGGTGTATCTGTGAAGGACCCAGGGACATGTCCCGCAGCCGCCAGTTAGTTATATTCGCTGCAAGTTGTGGCGCTGGGGTCTCCAGTTCCCACAAATCTGAAGGAGAGACAGTGAACTCTTGCACCTACTATCCAACATCTATAACACAAATGTATGAAGAAGCCAAAGAAAATAGCGTTCTTCCCCCACCCACCCACCCACCCACTGGTGGTCAATTCCAGAAAGACTTTAGCCAACCTGCTGAGGAACAGGGGCAGCCAGGAAAGGAGACTCGCATGTAGGCCACCAAGTAGGTCCACCTAGCTCTGGATCAGGAAAAAGACTCAGGACGAGGCAGGCCAAAGAAAGCGCAGGGCTTTCCCACACCTCTGTGATTTCAGAGAGATGCAGCTACGTCCTAAAAAAGAGCAGACCAGAAATATCCCAGGTAGGCAAATCCTCAAGCAGTGTCCTGTGGGAGGTGCCACGAGAAGGGCAGAAAGGTCTAGAGAGCTCCGCAGGGAATGACATAGAGCCCGTTTATGAGATAACATCCCAAAGGACAGAGATGGGCCTCCTAAGAAGTGATTCGGCAAGCAGTCCGGACAAGAAGAACCCAGAAGAAGCATGCAAGTCTATGCAAGTGGAGAGGATGCGTCTAGGGAAACCGTCCCTGAGGCTGATAAAGATTCTACACTTACTCTAAATACCGCCTGAGATGCCACTGGAATCTCACCCCCACCCCCTTGGAAACTGGAAATAAACCATCGTTAAAGGAGTAGAGGTTGGGCAGAGAGACATTCGGGTAGTCTCCCTTCCAGATCCTGGGAGCTAAAAGATATTGGAATCAAATATGAAGGGGGTCTGGGGCAAGCCTAGGGGGGCTAAGCCCCCAAGGTCATCAAAGTCATATGTAACTTCAAATTAACAAAGGCTCAAGCCTCCTACCTTCCACAGGCTCCTACTTTCTCCTCAGCTGTAGATATCTCCAGTACTCACTCTACCTGCCAGAATATCAGATTCCCGAGAGAGCAATCTCATAAACTCCAGGAGAGAAGGCAAAAGCACTTCTGTCTGTCTGGAACTCCCAGGGTCCTCTTCCTGGGCACCCATTCAGAAACCTGACAAGCACTTTCTGGTGACAGTGCTGGGCTCTCTGAAGCTGTGGGTCCAGACCAGAGGGCAGCCTGGCTTCTGGGGATCATTCTGACTGAGGGCAGAGCCTGGGACCCCAATACTGTCTGAAGGCCAGGGGGAGGCAGCCTTGGCCGCATAGCAATACCGGGAGTGGGCAGGTAGGAGCCCCAGGAGAGAGGAGCTGTGGTCCCCAGAGGCCCTGACATCACGTGTCAGCAGGGGCGAGATGAGTATAGGATCCCCACACGCTAGTGCAGGCCAAATCAAACAGGCAGTAGTGACTGAGGAAGAGAAGCCCTTCCACTGGGCACACACAGAGGCTGCCAATGTGATGTAGATCTCCTCAAAGCCTAACGTGAGTCTGAGGAGTTTCACGTCTCTCATGTTCAAAAATTACCTCTTACCCCAGAATTTCTACATTGTAAGATGCAGGAATCCAATGCTTGAATCAACCTGTGGAGTCCAAACCCAGGTCTCCACATCCAGCCCAGGGTGTCCTCCTGTGATCCCTGGCTGCTGCTGTTGTCCATCACCTCTCTGCCTCAGAGCTTCACCTCACAGAACCCATCTGGGCTCTGCAGGGCCCCCTGCCCAGCACCCAGCAGTGTCTGCTAGCAGCCCATCGTCTTCCTGAGCACTAGGTGACCTCTGAGTGAGGACCACGGTGAACCAGGAAGTACAGGGGCCCAGGAGGCTCAAATGCCAGGAGCCAAGGGTGAGCAAGATGTGAATGTTTTCTATGCCAGAAAAAGAGAGGAAACTTCCAGAGTCCTAAACCGGGATGCAAGGCAGACATGTGTGGGAGGGAAGCAGTGTGCGGGGCTGATTCCCCTTTCTCAGGTCAGGAAAGTAAGAGAAAACGTACTTGGAGCAAGTCTCTGCTCCTGTGAGAGAAGAAACCAGCACTCAGAAAGCAGCAGTGGAGAAAGACGAAGGAAATCTCAGCAGCACAATTGGCCAAATATACAGAAAGAGGAGAGGCAGGCTCCCTGCAGAAAGCCCAGCCATAAGCAGCCACTACCCAAAGGCGGGGGTCAGTCTCTAGCAGCAGATGCTGGACAGAGAGTGGGAGCGTCGAAGCCAAGGTGCTCGTGACTACTGTTGGACACATCCTGGAGGAGACAATGAGACCCCACAACGCATTTCCAGCCTCAGACTTCGCAGAAGGATGACCCTAGCAGGATATGTGGGCCTCCTACCACAAGAGTGCTCCTACCAGGGCAGAAGAGAATGATGAGTGAGCAACATGGGCTGTGGCAGAAGGCGGGCTCAAGCACAAGAGCCATCCTGTGCATGGAAGCTTGCACATAGACAGGGCACGCCATTCCTGCCTTCCCATCCAAAGAGACTGGGACCCTACAACCAACCAGTCAGCTGCACAAGTAGGCCCATAGGGGCTGGAGCTTCAGACCGCACTGTTAACTGCCCAGGCCCTGTGCTCTTCAGAGAGGTGTGTGTCCCAGTCAGTCATATCGACCTTCTTCTATTCTGGGGGAAAATCCTTCCAGAGCAATCGTGCTCTGTCTCACACAAGAGCAACTCGTGTGGGATAAGGGCAGGGTCTTTCTCTTCAGGTAGTTGCTGCTTCCCAATGAATGTTCTTTTCACATCAGAGGTAGTGGCCTCTGTGCATGCTATGTTGGGGCTAGGGAAGGGCTGAGTGTTCAGTTGTCCCAGGAACAGGTCCTAGCTATAACCTAGCCAAGTCCCCTCCAGTCTCCCTCCACTCTGCATTTCCTGACCCCGTGAGCCTGCTTCCAGGGCTCTCAGCTCAGCCCTTCCTCCTGGATCCTCCATCATGGCCAGAACGTGAAACAGGAGCCCAGATAGGTTTGCAGTAGGCAGGACAACTTTCTTTTGTGCAGGGTTTCATTGTCTAGTGCCTGTTGGCTTTGAACTAGCTATGGAGTCCAGGGTGGCCTCCTACCTGCTTGTCTTCTGAGTGGTGGGGCCACTGGCTTGCCGGGCTACATGTACCCCACACAAACCTGGTCTGAAACTGTGTGAGTGGATGGCCGTATCATGACAATCTTGCAACTCAAGTTGTACTCTTGTTAATTTTTATGATGTTGGGTGTTCGTAGAAATGATGTAAGGTCCATTGTGAGCTATAGATTTCTCTGCCTGGTCAGAAATATAGCGTGGTCCTGTGCCTCATGGCATGGAGCCTCTATCCTCTCCCTCTCAGTGGGATGTGGACGACCTGAGTCTTGATTCTTGCCTGACCAGTATGACCAAGGTGGCCCAGAAGACTCTCCCCACCTTCGTCAGACTCCCTCTGTGCCTTGATGGAGGAATTGGCCTCTTGACAGTGAGCGTGTCCTTCACCATCGGTGGTGGTTTTCTCCTGCTCTCAGTCGAAAGCCGACGTTCTCACTCCTGTAGCTATGGGCAATAATTCCTCTTAGTGCAGGAAATTCCCATTCAAATTATCACTCTTCCACTATAACTCAGCCTTGGAAAGACTCAAGCAGAGGTATATGGAAAGGCCTAATCTGGAGGACTTAAAAAGGGGTAGTACTTGAAGGGCTGGGTACTTATTCCTCAAAAGTCATCACTGCCCATCGCTGAACATTTTCTTCTGACTGGTCCTTGGCCCACCATGAGTTGAAATGTGAAACTTTGACTTTAACCTTGACTTTGTCCCAGCCCCCATCTGTATCTCAGGAGCAGATTGAGAGGCCTGTTCCATTCTTCCAGTAATACATTGCCACTCCCCTCCAGCTGGGGCCCAGGAAATTTGTAGAAATGAGGAGGGAGAAACAGTATTTCATTTCACCTATAATTAAACATTTAATACAAAGTTTTTAAAAGGAGACCAAAAAAAAAAAAAATCATAGAGAGTTAGCTCCTGTGGTCAAAATAACAGTCATCAGCCTTCCAACTCACGAACATGGCAAATCCAGGAACACAAGTTCTCTGTCCAGCTGCGAGTGGATGTTTGTACATTAAGCTTTGGAAGCAACTGGAGAAACACCTTCAACAAAGCTTCAGGTGGGGCCACAGGCCTGCCTGACTACACGTGTCCTCACAAAACTAGTTTGAAATTGTGTGAGTTGATGACCACGTTATGACAATGGCGCTACTGAAGTTGTTCTCTCAGGGAATTTTATGATGTTGGGTGTTCGGAGACAAGATGTAAATGTCCTTTGTGAGCTATGGCTTTCTCTGTCTGGTCAGAAATATAACATAGTCTTGTGGCCCATGGCATTGTGACTTTGTCGTTTCCCTCTGAGTGTGAATTCAGGTCTCCTATCTCTTCACAGGGAAAACATTCAGGGACAAAGCAGAAAATGAAAATTCTAGGCCTTCTCAGACCTCCATAATTGTACAAAGCAGCAGCCAACACATACTGAAGGCCAGGCCATGGCAGCAGGAAATATCCCAAATAGGGAAATACTCAAACCATGACAAAGGAAAGGCCCATAGGTCTCTTGAGGGGTCTGGAAAACCCATTAATGAATAATGTGGAGTCCATCTCAGAGGCCACATCACAAGGAGAAAAGTCATAGGTACTTCTGTCAGTTCTGAAAATGCAGGGCCCTCTCACAGAGCTGGGAGCCATGGGCCCTCAGAGGCTGCACCCACTGGACTACAGAGCAGCAGAACCTCACCACCCAACATGCACTGCACTCAGAGCAGAGTCCAGAGCCTCTGTGCTGTTCCAAAGCCTGTGAGGCAGCCTTGGTCCACATCCAGTCCCAGGCATGGGCAGGCATGAGCCCCAGGAGTGAGCTGTGCTCTCCAGAGGCCCTTCCTTTCGCATGTCAGCAGGGGTGGTGAATGGAGGATCTCCTTGGGTGGGATACCAAGAAGAGAGTAGAGGCAGAGAAGAAGCAGTCCTTCAAGTGGGCACTGACGGGGGAGCCAGTGTGATGTCAGCCTCCCACAATCCTGATCAAAGGCTGAGGAGTTTCACTTCTCTGCCATCCAGCACAGCCCTCCCTGGCCCCAGAGTTCCACTTTGCAGGCCCCAGGAGACTCATGCTTGGTGCTCCGGCACAGCATAAACAGCCCCAAGACCCAGCCCCTGGCATCGTTGGGCAAGGCTTTCCCACCGGTGCGGTCCTACAGGGCTGTCTTTCCCTCAGAGACTCACCGAGCTAAGTACATCCGGGGTCTTCAGTCCAAGATGCAAAGAGTGTCTGCTAGCAGTGGGACAACTTGCCGAGAGATAGGTGTCCTCCTAGTGAGGGACACGATATTCTGGGAACAAAAGGTGTCCAGGATCTCTGAACTCCAGGACCCAGAGAACGTTAAGAGCAGTGCGCCTGGCCAACCTGAGAGTGGAGAGGGCATTGGGAGCCCCAGAAGAGAGATTACCCAAAGGCCATCATTTTCCCAAAAGATAGATGGCCTCCTTGTGAATTTCAGGAAGAGCCAGGAACAAAAGGAGCCCAGGATGCCCAAAGACACGAGAAACACAATATGCTACTCAGAAAAATGCAGCCACCCACCTTCAGTGGGATCTCTGCAAGTGTAGCCCAGCCTGGCTCCAAAGTGAGCCCATAAAATCTTACCCTACATCAATGTTTTCAAGAGTTCTATTAAAATTATTGCTTCTGTTTAAGTTGTTGTTCCTTTTAAATTTTAGCTTAAAGCATAGTGAGTGGCATGGGAGAAGTTTATTCTTTGGCATATGAAAAGCCAGTTTCTATAATACTATTTATTGAAGAGCCTGTCTTCTAGTCAAAGACAAACTGGCAAAGTGCATTTGCATTTGTTTCTGGGTCTGCTATTCTATTCCATGTTACTTGTTTCTGAATTTTTGGGGAAGGGTGCCATGCGTTTTTATCACAGTAGCTTTGTAGTATATTTTCAAGTTACAGTTTATAATGCACCCTGCCATGACATTCTCAGGACCCAATTGCCAGAGAGTGATGGAGCACTTCAGATAGGGATGAACCTTCTCTGTTTTGAGGATCATTAGTGCCACGCAGATGAACCTAAGCTCCACCTGGAGGGCAGCAGATGTGATCCTCACCTTCACCCATGGGCAGGGTATCTTCTTCCTGTTCCTGCCCTTCCTTCCTGGGTAATCCTCCATTGCCAGCTCTGCTGCCCCTGAGAATGAAAAAAAGTTCGAGCAATGCAAGCGAGCTTCAGGCCAGGCCAAATGACACCTGATTCTCTCCCTTCTCCCCTTGTCACTGATGCTTTTCCAAATCAAGGGCAGAGAAACTTGAGAGGGCAAGTCTCAGATAAGATGAGAACATAGCTTTTGTTTTTTTTCTTTCTGAGGTAGGATTTTATTTTGAGGAATCAGACACAGTGCAAGCAGACAGTGTAGTTCAGGGGCCATGGGCTGGATTCTCAAGAGAGAACAGGTTCCAGAGTCCTGGTTCCCACAACCCCTTCATGGGGCAGGTTCCTCTGGCCAAGCCTTTTCTGGATGTTAGGCTGATCTATGGGCAGTGCTAAGCCCCAGACAGTCTCCTCACAGAGCCCAGGCTCGCCTCTGTCTCAGGAAGCAAAAGAGCCCTCCTTGGCAGCTGCGGTGAGCCCGTGGATCCCTCCGCGTTCCAAGCACAGACACCGTGCTGTGTAAGGTCCTGCTCAGGAGAGGTGTGCTCGGAAACCCATGCTTTCCAAAAACGGTGAGCAGAAGCCACTCTACAAATGAATCAGCTCACTTAGAACAGTGTGTTCTTCAAAGACTCCAATAGCACTGTCCACAGAGAAGAGAGAGAATTGGATCCAGGCCTATCTTTCTTTCTTGTTCCTCAGTACCACATGGTGAAGTGCAGGGGATGGGTGGTGTCCGGGAGAGGCGAGTGGGTTTCTGTGCACCCATCTTGCCTTGATTGCACAGGGAAAGCTCCAGGGACCTGCTCCACTGCACTACAGCACAGCTGCCTTTGATATTTGCCCGTTGCCTCCACAGGAAGGTTGTGAAGGACGTGGTGGGTGAGGATGGAGGCTCCTTGTACACAAGCAAGTGCTACCTCTCTGTGTGACTTGGCTCCAGAGCCTTAGACAGTGTTGCATGGTCTCTATGGCTGAGTTTCCTAGGTTTCCCCAAAGAGACACTGCCCTTAGCCTCTTGTGGGATCCCTGACCTGTCCCTTCATCACTGTAACCCTTCCTGCCACCGCCCTCCAGCGCCTAGAAACTTCTGGGAGGAGGGAGAGGGCTTGGATGACCTCACTTCACTTCTGCCTAGGTGAGAGAGACACTACTCTCATCTCTTTTAGTCTCCTCTGTGCCAGGGGCTGTAATGTCAGCTGAGGGACCTGGGGAGAGACGGGGGGGGGGGGTGGTATCTTCAGAAGGGTGTTGGAGGAGGTGACCAGCATCATGGTGCAAGGGCTCTGTAGAACCAGGGTGTGAGACACCAGAAGTGCATGGACAGAAACCGTCATTGCCTTCCTGCCTGACCTCCGTTCTCGGTCTATTCCTGGAGCAGCTTGTGCCTTCTGTCTTCTTCAGCCACCCGGGGAATCTCGGCATGGTAGTGAATTTTACCAGATCCTAAGAGATGGCCTGGATAAGACATTCCAACCAGTATCTATTGGAGCTCAGAGACCAAGGAGGCAGGCTTCAGAGAAAAGCTCTGTCACAGTATCACCCTCATGGGATAGCCAGGCTGCTGTGGCTGAACGCCTACCACCTCTCATCTTAACCTTTTCCGCAGGCCTGAAGGGTCTCAGTTCCTACTGGGTGACAGGCACCTCTGAGGGCCCCTTCATCCCCAGAGCTTTCACTTCATGTAGGATACCTTCCCCCCCCGTATCACATTCGCTTTCCTCTTCCCTATGCATTCCCCTAGTCCCATGGCTTCCCCACCACCTCAGCCAGAATCTAGCCAGACCTTTCGTCTATGGGACTCATCGCTATGCCTCTGGGACCCGTCCTTCAGAACTGCTCTTGCCTTCCCCTTTATCAACAGCCCTACTTCTTACTCCCTCAGGCAATTTTATCTCGGCCTGTCCAATCTCAGACCTCTCCCAGGGTCAGGCACTCTTTGAGAGCCTTGAGTGGTTCTAGTTTAGCAAAGGTGAATCCCAGGGAAGTGTCCTAATTCCCCCACTGCCAGAGGCATCATTTCTGGCCCCCGCCACACACCATAGCCAAGTAGAGAATGGGAGTCCCCACTTCTTCAATCCTGATGTCCAGAAGGTTCTGGAAATATCACCAGAAAGGTGGAACTGAAGATCTGTAAGACCACCAATGATGAGGGGCAAATGTTGTCTGGAAAATACGTTAATGTCCCTGGTCAAAGAACAGGAACCCATCTCCCCACAACCCTTCTGGCAAACACAAGAAGCCGAGCAGCTTCCTGTTGCACTCCGGCTCTTCTACCCACAGGTCTTGGAAGTACACTTGCAACAGAAAGGGAATCAGCTTTTCCGGGGCCTCCCAATTCTACCAACTTTGTCCTTTGTGGTTAGCACCAGATTGCCAGTACCTCACGAGGGGTTTCTTCTACTTTTTAGAAGGGCTTTGTAATCGTGTCGAGGTAGACAGCCAAGCTAATGTCTCTCAACACTTACCTGGCCAGCCCTTTGTCTCGGTCTACTGTGGGGTCCAATGTGAAACTTTGACTCCAGTCTTGCCTTCATCTCCACCTCCAGCTGTATTTGAGGAACAGATGCAAGGACCTGCTCTCTCTCTCCCAAATATACCTTGCCATTCACTTCTAGTTGGGGTCCAGGTAGACCTTTAGATGAAGAGGGTGAACTAGTCCATCTCAGCTACAATTAAACTTCTGCAAAAAACATTAAAAAAAAAAAAAGAGCCAAAAGAAAATGAGTGTTAGCTCCAGTGATCAAAAGGTAACAGGAAGTCATTAGCCAAGCTGTTGATGACCATGGGAACAGCCGAGAAGAGAAGACCTCTCTCAAGCTCCTCATGGATGTTATCTGCAATAAACTCTAGGAACAGCTGGAGAATCACCTTCAAAAAGGACTCGAGTGTGGGCTCCGCCAACAGGACCATCCAAGTCTGGATGGAGAAAAAAGGCCAGGGACAAAGCAGGCAAAAGGAAATTGTGAGCATTTCCAGACTGCCATGATTTGGCAGAGAAGCAGCTGCATGATTCTAAAGACCTGTCTAGGGCAAGCAGAATATCCCAGGTAGAGAAATAGTCAAGCAATGGCCAGGGAAAGATCATCCCGGACATCTCTGCCCAGGCGTCTAGAAAACTCCTTCTAGAGTCCTTCTCTGAGGCAGCCTCCCCAAGCAAAGGGTTGGGACTCTTCAAGACTGATTGGCTTAGCAGTTCGGAGATGAACCTAGAAGCTGGTATGGAAGTCTACGCAAGTGGAAGGATGAGCAGACTGGGGGCAGAGTCCCTAAGGGTGCTGCTCACTTCACCCTGAGTGTAGATCATGCTGGAGACTTCTGGAAATCCAAATGTCCCTCTGGAAACCAGGAACTAACCTACTTCAAGGGATCAGGCATTTGGCAGATATACCCAGGAGGTCTCCTTTCTTGACCCTGGGACCCAATAGACTTGGAAGTGCATAAGAAAAGCTTCTGGGTGAGTCTCAGGTGGGGCTTAACCTTTCAGCTCATCAAAGTCATGCATACATTTAAAATGAAAACAAGCTCAAGCCTCCTTGCACCCACAGGCTGCCTCTTCCTCCTCAGGCTCTGATAAGCTCAAGGCTGGCTACACCTGGACAAATGAAATTTCCTGAGTGAACCTTCTGAGAGAACTCCAGGAGAGGAAGTAGAAGCACTCCTGACAATTCACAGAATGCAGGATCCTCTCATGGATCACTCACTGAAACACTAGATAAAGACTCTGGTGATAAAGACTCTGTAGGCCCCCAGAGGTTGCACCAGTTGGAAGAGAGAGCAGCTAGACGTCGCTGTCCCACATACACTGACCTGAGGGCAGGCCCTGGCTTTGCCTGCTGTCCCAGTGCCTAGCAAAGGCAGAGGTGGTCCAAGTGCAATCCACAGAATGGGCAGGTTTGAGCCCCAGGAGAGAAAAGCAGTCTCTGCAGACCCTTCCCGCAGTGTGTCAGCAGGCGAGATGCACGCAAGCTCTCCCCACACAAGCGCCAGCCGTATCAAGCAGGCAGTGGAGACTGGGAAGCAGAAGCTCTTTGGCTTGGCATTCACCAAGGAAGCCACAGTGAAGTCAGCCTGGTAAAATCCTAATGAGAGGCTGAGGAGGCCTTCCAATAAAGGCCTCCCTGCACCCAGAGTTCCTATTTTGATAACCCAGAAGACTCATGCTTGGGTACAGAGGCAGCATCCAAAGACAAGACTCAAAGTCCAGCCACTGGCGTTCTCCTGAAAGACTTCACCCCTGGTGAGTTCCTTCAAAACGGTCTTTTAGAGATACCCTTCACTGAATACACCTGGGCTCTTCAGATCCACTCATCCAAGGCCTAAGGAGTCTCTGCTAGCAACACATCATGTCAAGGGATGGGTGACCTCTCAGCGAGGGCTAGGATCAGCGAGGTACAAAAGGAGCTCAGGATCTCTAAGCTCCAGGATCCACTCAAGATGAAGAGCAGCCTTCTTGACTGGCCTGAGAGTTGAGAGGGTATTGGAAGCCCCAGAAGAAAGATCCCTAGAAGCCCATCAACTTCCTGAAGGGTATATATAACCTCTTAGTCAGGGCCAGCTGTTTACGTGTGCTAAGGTTCCTCTTTGTATTTGAATTTTGATCAAATATTTTGACTTATTAGTGTCACAGGTTTTTCATGTTCCATACCATTGTCCCTTAGATTACAGGGTCCTCAAACCTTGTCATTGTAAGAACAAATAATTTCTTCTTCAAAATGCTAAAGGTTCTCTAGCTCTAGCTCCTGATTTGTCATTTCATATTTTTGTGGGTTTTAATTTATTTTCATATTTCAAAGTCTCTTTCTGTATTTCAGGGAAGGCCTTCTTTTACCTGCAGATAAAGAGGAGAGTCAAATGTTTTTATTTATTTTATTATGTATTTTTTATCATTATGGTTGGCTCAGCCTACCCTGGGGGTGGGACTGGTGCAGCATGTGGTGCCAGGGACCGAACCGTGGTCCCCGCAGTTGCCTAAGCTTTCCTAAGAAGGTGCTTTAGACCACTAAACCTTCTTGCCGGCCTCAAGCATTTTTTAAAAAGGATACATATTTGCTAAATGTTCTTGAGATAGTACGTTGTTGAGGATGGCCTTAAAATCACTATGTAGCCCAGGCTCCCAGCACTCAGAAGGCTGAGGCAGGGGCCTGGCGGGATGGCTCAGTGGTCTAAAGCCCC
The DNA here is from genome assembly GCA_004027025.1 of Myocastor coypus. Taxonomy (NCBI): domain Eukaryota; kingdom Metazoa; phylum Chordata; class Mammalia; order Rodentia; family Myocastoridae; genus Myocastor; species Myocastor coypus. Next base: position 21,284 of record PVJA010025559.1, read on the forward strand.
TGCATGGGAAGGCTTGGGCGGCTTCAGGGACCGTGGTTCGATCCCCGGCACCACATGCTGCACCAGCCCTGCCCTCGGGGCGGGCTGAGCCAGCCATAAAAATGAGTGAATAAACAAACAAAGGTTCTGAAACAAGAAAAAAAAATAATAAATAAATAAATAAATAAATAAATAAAATTTAAAAAAAAAAAAGAAGGCTGAGGCAGGAGGACCCCTGTGAGTTCAAGACCAGTGTGGGCTTCAAAATGAGCTCAATGCCAGCCCGAATTGCATAGCCTGACCTTGTCTCAAATGACGAAATAGCTGTCTGTTCCCACTTTTGAGGGCCTTTTGTGCTCCACACAGAGGAAGAAACTGAGCCAAAACGCAAAGCCCGATCAGTGGCGCCTTTGCTCCACGTAGCTCACCCCTCCCTGGGCTGTGCCTTCTTCTTTGTCCTCAAACTCGCTCTCCACATCGTCAACCGAGAGCACCGTTTCTCGATTCATTGGGTTCCCTTTCCTTAGGCCACGCCTGGATATTGCCTGCCGGTAGGACGTTGGTGTGAACCTATCAACCGTCTCTTCGCTGTTTCTTCTCACAGGAATGCAGTTCTTTGCTATTTTAAAAATTGTGGGGCTGGCCAGATAGCTGAGTGGACTGAAGCACCTGCTTCGGCAAAGCTCAGGGATGAGGATTTGTTCCCCTGCACCACATACCGTGCCACCCTGGCCTTCGGGTGTGCTGGGACGGTGATGGAGACTGGGCGTGGCAGCAAGAGCCTGTAATCCCAGCGCTGGGGAGGCTGAAGACAGGAGATTCACTACAAGCCCGAGCTGCTTGTACTAAATACATACAAAAATTTTTATTATATTTTCATTAAAAATTTTAGTAAAACTTTCTCTTAGCTATTTGCAAATAACTGGGTAAACACACACCCTGGTCTCCCTTTTGGTCCAAGAACCAAGACCTATACACTTTTTGTATTTTAATTTATTAAACGCAATGACATCTTTATGTTCCTAGAGCTGTCCCTTCATTTCACTGTCATTAGTCTTCATATTTAATATTCAAGGAATAAGAACGGTGTGTTCATATTAAAGAAGGGCTGTAATTGTGGGCTGGCCTGCCGTTGTGTAGGTCAAATTTCAAGGGATGATTCTGGTCTTTTCTGAGTAGTCTGATCTAAGTCAGATGGATTTACACTGGGCATGAATTATGCTGTGTGGCAGGCCTCATCTCTGCGTGAATAGGGAGGGAGGAGATTCTAAAGCTCCTGGGCTCCCAAACGCCATCATGGGTGATATTTGCTCAATGAAAACCTCACCAACCCTGGAGATCCTGTTTTCCATGAGCGCTTGCTTTTACTTGCGGGGCAATAATTTTATTCTCAGGGAATAAATTCTGAGGTCTCCAAAAGGTTTCTGGCATTAACTAGAAGTGAAAGCGCTGACCTGTAACCCTGTGGGTTTCTACTGTGCTTAGTAGACTACAGATCCTAATCCCTTTCATTATGTTGGACCGACCAGAGCCTGTGCCTGTGGCAGAGTTCTAATAGAATGCATTGATTTTGTGTTCAACCAGAGCCCTCTACTATGTCCTCAGCGTTTATGACCTTTTTCTCTTCAGGGTGCAGCACATTTCTTCACAACTGGTACACCTGTTGCAGTCTCTCGTCTAACATGACTGCTGCCCTTGTGTCCTTTTAATATTATAATTCATTTTCATGTTCCTGTGCCTGGGGTAAAGGAGTTCAAGGGAAGAAAGGGTCTCAATACGTAGTGTGGGCCAACCTAAAGCTTGCTATGTGTTCCAACCTGACCTTGAACCCACTATTCTGCCTCAGTCCCCTCTCCCAGAATTTGGGGGCCTTACCAAGTTTCTCCAGAAGGAGTTGGTTTGTTTCTCCTGTCCATGTGGCTGGAAGTCCTCGTGTCAGGTTGGTCATTTGTAGCCTGGGGAGAATGTGGCTTTGGCCTGACTGCTGAGCATAGTGAGGAGGCAGGGCTCCTGCTGGTGGCCACTGGGCCTGTGGGAGTTCTGGCACAGAGGAGACCCCTCAGTTTCTCTTGTTCTCCCTTCCTCTGTCTGATGTAGGGACCCGTGGGTCTTACTGTGCACAGTTGTACCCCTGGGGAGACATGGTGCTCGGAGTGAGAATGATAGACAGGAAGACAGAAAGCTGGGCCTGCCTGATGGGCAAGACTAACTCAGCCTGATCCTTTATTTATGCTTCTGCAAAGTTTTTGCCAGTGACACGAGGTTGCTTAGCGACTAATAGCTAGCCTAAAGCAGACAGGATGTTTTTCTCAGCACTAGGGTAGCTTGTGTGCTTTAGGCACTGAGGCCCCATCCCATCTACACACCCTTGATCAATTCCTGGCTTTCTGCAGCTCCCAACACTCTGAAGGCCTCACCCACTCACTCTATTTGGGCTCCAAGTATCCAAAGCCTTGCTTTTCTTTTGGGTCACGAAGAGCTTCCATGTCCCTTATAGGAGGGGAGGCATGCTACGAAGCAGCTTGTTGTCTTAATTAATAACCTAAACATGGGCCAGGGAGAGAGCTCAGTGGCATAAGTACCTTCCTGGCAAGCACACGGTCCTGAGTTTGATTCCCAGTAAGAAAAAAAAAAAAAGACTTGAGAAGTAATGTAAGCACAGATCCTTATTATACTTTCATACTTTCGAATGTATGAGACTTAAACACAATGATGTATTTCAATGGCAAGTGGTCAGTCCTTACTGTGGTGTGGGCGTTTCTTTCTTAAACTGCCTTAGTCAGCCTATTGCACTTTCCAAGTTCTCCTCCTTTATGTCAATCTGACCTGACCCTGTTCTGTCCTTGAGCCTGATTTGATCCTGCTGACTGCTGGGCACCTCCACGTGCCCCTCACCCCAGGCTCCTGTCCCTGCTCTTCTGCCCAAGGAGGCCCCCTTCCATCCCCTCCCTCTGCATCCTCTTTCTCCCTGTCCACTGCCTGGTCCTGTACCCGCCAACCCTCTCCTAAGCTGGAACCTCACTGGGCCTCTGTCCGTCTGCTCCAGGTGATGAAAAAGTAGAACGGGGTCCAGTTCCAAGGCCTCTTTTCCTTCTTTGACTTCTTTGGCATGAAATAATGCTTGGGCGTGGCTGCCCTCAGGCCCCAGCTCAGCCTCCAGGCTCTCCCCCACCTGGGAACTTCCTTTCGGTTGCTTTTCTCTTTTACTCTGACGCCATTTTTGGCCTCCTGTCCTTGCTTAGCTCTCTACTGTTAGAGTAGCAGAAAGACGATGAGGTCTCTATTTTGATTCTCCTAGAAAGGCACCGCCGTCCTCCCTCAGGGAGACAAACGGTCCTATGTGTCTCTTCCTTCCGTGACTGTGACCCCCCCCATGGCTGCAGAGCGGCTGCCCCCAGCACTTCTGGAACTTCACCACTCCCCCAGCAGCACAAGAGGCTGAGCTCCAAACTCCCCGCCTGTAACAAGTAAACACAGGAAAAACTGAAATGAAAGAAAATATCAAGGCAAAAGAAAAGCACCACCAACATGATAAAAGGCTCTTTTTATCAACCGTGAAAAAAATTAATGTTTACTGAAAGTGCTTGAATAGGAGCCGTTTGAATAACTTTGAACAGCCAATTATATCGGCACCAGTGGAGAGCAGAACGAAGATGTCACCTTTTAACTGGGGTAGATAGTGCCTTAAGACTTTAAATTGGGGGACAGGGGAAAGAAATGAGGGGCTGTGACGTGGAGGGCAGTTAGTTCTAGGGGTGAGCAGCTGGGAAGTGGTGATGAGTCGTGTGTGTGTGTGTGTGTGTGTGTGTGTGTGAGAGAGAGAGAGAGAGAGAGAGAGAGAGAATCTTGTAGCCATGTTTCCCTGGAGCTCTGTCTCATGTCTGTACCTCTCGAGTAACAGTCACCTACTGGAGACATCACAGGCCAGCCTCAGCGGGGGCAGACCTTATAATACCAGGCAGGCAGGCAGCAGCCGCTCTGGCTCCGGGGAGGGCACAGTGGAGGCCGCAGCTCCATGGTGATGCCATGGTCCTGTCCTAGGCTCAGCAGGGATCATAGATGGAGCCTGGGCAGCTCTTCAGCAGGGGCCAGGTTTAGCAAGACTGCAGAGATCCTCGACGGGAGCAGCTGCAGGTGTCCCTGATGGTGAGGCTGCTGGCGTTCGTGCTGAAGGCCGCTGGCCGCCTGCTGCCCTTCCTTTTCACACACGAGAGGGCACCTGAGGGCATCACACTTGGCGTTGAGCGTTGCCCAGCAGTGCAAAGAGTTGGCCCAGGGGAGACGCTGTCTGTGCTTTTCTCTGTGGCCAGCTAGCTTTTCTTGTTCTGTTGGGCTGCTGTGCACCCTTTATTATATATAGCCTGAGCTTCTCCTAGGGCTACTGTGGATCCAGGGTTAGTGTTACATGGTTGCTTAGGTAGGGTGACATGAATTATGACCCGAATCTTTGAATTTGCTCCAAAGATATCTTACAATTTTTTTTTGATACAGGGTCTCACTACCCAATTTGAGACCTCGTAGTGATCCTCCTGCCTCAGCCTCTCCAGTGCTGTGATTACTGGCACTCAGTACCACGCCTGGTGGTGGTGGCTGGCACGGCACAGATTGCACGACCAGGGACCCAGTTCAGGTCCTTGCTCTTGTCAGGCAGGCCCTTAGACCACAGAACTATCTCCTCAGCCTCCCAAAGACATGTTCCTGAATGACTATCCCAATTGACCTTACCTATTCGCATGGATTCTGTTTATTACCACTCCGAATTTGTTCTTTCTCCACGTTTGTCTAAAACCTGTTTCCAATGCTAGAGTAGCCTTTTAAATTCAGTCACGAAAAGGTCAACAGAGAGTGTTCCTTCAGAAACACATGTACTGAATGGGCAACAGAGCGATCAGACATCAGTGGGCACCACCATGATGCCATGAAACACCACAGGGTTTTCCTCATTTCAGTTTGTACGAGATGGTTGGACATTCAGATCCTTTATGTATAATGATGTGCACTTGCACATAAGCTCTGCATAGCCTCTTCTCTCTAGAACACTTACAACATCCAAGGGAACTGTCACAGCATCTCAGCATCTGTTAGGTGTCACACGCACGTTACGTTGCATTGCAAAGGAGACAGCTACAAGGCAGTGCCCGCAAACAGCCATGACAGACACAGCAGTGTTTCGCAGTTTCCACCCTGTTGCTGGTTGCATCCACAGACGCACAACCCATAGATGCAGAGGGGTTCTTGTTGCTGCATGGAATAACTTGCAGCGAAAGGTGCCATGCAGTAGTGTGGCTGGGCCTCTTGCTCAGTATCCTATGTCCGTTTCTCACAGTGCTTAATCAACTCACTCATTCAACAGCTATGAAGCTTTTATGAGTTGTGATTAAAACACAGCCAATGTTTAAAGTTTTTAAAATTATTATCATCAAGAGGCTTCACCCTAATCTCCTAATATAGTTCCCTGTGTTTTAATCATACTTTCCTCATCTTCTGGCCACCTCTGGAAGATTTTTTTTTTTATTACTTTTAATAAGAAATAACATTGAGACGCTTTCAAAACAGGTTAGTAGGACAGCCACAATAATTGATACAGTGCATAATATTGTCCTCACAGTAGTTATTCAGAGAACAAGATGCAAATGTGATAACTTTTCTAGGCACTATTGGTATAAATGTTTCGTCTCACTGAACTAAGAGAAAGTACAGCAATATTCGATAATAGTGAGCTATCAGCAGAACTGGCAATGTCGGAAGCTGTTGACTTGAGCCTTTTACAACTCAACATACTAATCTGGCTTTACTTTCTATGCCTTGTGATTAAACTTTTCTGCTGGGTGGTTAAGGCCAAGTTAAAGCAAGACCCATAAAACTTTTCTATCTGCTAATGTCAGTTAAATCCCCTTGGGGTGAACCTTGAAACCATGTACAGCATTTTGTAGAACTTTTGTCAGTGTCAGCCGACTGGATGAGTCGTGGCCATTGTTTGACCAGTTTACCCTCTGTGAAAGCCTGAGAGAAGGTTTTCACTGTAGGTGACTCTCCTTAGGCCCATTATACATCATTGCTCCCTTTCCTCTGTGGTCCCAATAATCTCCTTGAACAGAAAATTTGGGACACCACTAGTTATAGGATGTTACAGCACCAGTTCTCTTATATCCTGAGTCCTCACTGATCCTTGTAGCCCTTCTTTTCCTCTAATTTTATGGCCTCAAAACTTAGCTCTGGAAGATTTCTTTCAGGACTATTTCATGAGCGCTTTCTACTGCCCTGCCCTGGCTGTCTCAGCACCTAGAATGGAAGCAAAACATTTGCTTTTCATAGGTCTGACTTTCAGGAAGAGCCGTCGGTTACATAGAGCCAAACCTGGTTAATAAGACACTCTGTGCTGCTGCTGTAAGCCCATCCTCTGTGCAGCTGCGGTAGGCACCAGCCTTCACTGTGTTTTTGATCATGCCTTATATGGACACTGGAAGGATACTTCCCAAGAGCTGCTTCAGAAAGTGGCAGAGAGCATGTTTAGCCAAACACACTGCTTGCTACCAAAACCTTTTATTAGTTCAAGAAAATTGTGCTAAATTTCCGTATTCCTAGTTTTGCTCTTGGCAGTACACCCCCAGAGACCGAGTAGGAGAACCTCTTTCTGTCCCTGCTCCATCCCCGAATCTGAGCCAGTATTTTCTGACCACGATGGAGCACTCCAGGAGGAAACAGTGAGTGGAGAGGCCTCATGATGGGCTCCCAGAGTCAGGAGATGCAGTTTGGAGGCAGCAAGTGATGAGGTTACCTCATAGGCTGGAGCCGCTCCAAGGAAAGCCAAACACACCCTCTCGGGCCCCAGCACAGCACAGAGAGAAGCCACTCCCTGTGTTGAGAAAAGATCTTTCATTGGGAATCAGCAGGTGTCTAAAGAGAAATACACTGTCCTTAGCCCACCTTAGCTGTGCTTGTGTGAGACAGGACAGGATTGATTAGCCCTGTAGGGCTGACTGGGGAACATACGCCTCTGAAGAGTGGGGTGGTCTGAGGCTCCAGCCTCTGTGGGCCTTCTGTGGAGCTGGCCGGTGAAGCACCCAGGGTCCCGGTGTGAGAAGGCAGGATTCGTGGCTCTATCTATGTTCCAATTTCCATGCACAGGATGGCTGTTGTGCTTTAGCCCACCCTTTGTCCATAGACCGTGTTGTTCACTATTCTTTTCTGCAATGCTAAGGAAGAGTTGTGACAGGAGCACCTATCTATCTGGGGTCCCCTTTCTGCAGATGTTCCTTTGAGGAGGAAAATGCATTGTGGGGCCTGAGTTCTTCTTCCAGGGTCTGTCCAACAGTGGCCATGAGCACTTGAGCTTCAACATATTCATTGTCCACGAAGGGTCTGAGGCTTGAGCCTTGGATAGTAGCTGCTGAGGGCTTGGCTTGCTTCGGAAGCCTCACCTCGCCGCTGTGTTTATTGAGCAACATGTGATGCAGGAGGTTCCTTACTATGGTCTGAGTGGTACATTTGTTAGGTGCTGGTTTCGTCTCTGTCAGGAGCGGACACTTCCCCCGCATGGTGTCTCTTTCCTCCCTCACCTCAGCCCTCCAGCACGCTTCTGTGTAACAAATGTTTCTTCCATCCCTCATGCCTTGGGCTTCTCGAAGTTTCTCCCTTCTTGGGTGGGATACTTTGTTCTTGCGGACCCTTGCTGATGTGCAAGGTTTTGGGTATCGGGGCTCCTTTTCTTCATGGCTCATCTTGGCCCTCATGGACAGTTTGACTATCTATCCAACAGGTGATGAGCCATCAGCTCGTGCTCCTGAGGGGTAGGGGAAAGGGCCCCACAGAGCCTGGCTGTGTTCAGTGTGAGGGGTATTAGGGCATCACCTTGGTGAAGGAGCTCGTTATTGCAAAGACTTGTAGGCCAAACCAAGAGGCTGCATCTTGAGGCTTGTGCTTGTGCTCTGCCCGTGGACAGCCAAGCATGAAGCTCCTTGCTCCTGTTAAGCAGATACATGGGGTACAGGGAGGATTTCATCGGGTCCCAGACACATATAGCTTTCTCAGACTCACGTTAAGATTTGGGAGCCCCTTGATCATGGTCCATAAAATGTCTCCTCCTCAGTCTCCACCATCTCCTTGGTGTCTCTGGCTCCTGAGAATGGACATCCTGCATTCACCTTCCCTGCTGAAACATGCAGGGCAGGCCCTCGGGAGACTACAACTCGTTTCTCATGGGGCTCATACCTGCCCATCCTGGGATTAGACTTGGACTAAAGCCGTCTCTCCCTGGCCTTGGGACAGCAAGGAGACACCAGGCTCTGTCCTCAGTGCGCTGCACGAGTGGCTGAGGAATCAGGCTGAAATAATGGTGTGGACCATCACAAAAACTCCGAGAAGTTTCTCTGATGTATCCCCTGGGAATGCCTGGCCTGGGATGGCCACAGTTGTCTCTGGCCTGCCTTCCCCGGGTGCCTTTTTCCCTGTGCAGAGATAGGTGGACCTTATGACACGGCCCACACATGAGTCTTCTATGAAGATGTCGCGCCAGTTGTTCCTCATGCTTTGAGGAGATAACATCCACTGGGGACTCCGAAGTGGACTTGTGGTCCTGGCTGCCCACCTGTTTTCCAGCAGGTTGGGGAGAGCCTTTATCATATTTTCTGAACACAGGAGGCAATCCCCTGTTTTCTTCTTGCTCCTTCGAAGATTTGTGTTGTGGATGTCGGCTAGTAGCTGAAAGAGGCCATTGCTTCACGTTCTGAATAATGGGAACCGAAAACTCCCAGGCTTCAGCTGGCGGTGGACGGCAGGGTACCAGTGGCAGAGGAGCAGCGTGCCGCTGGGCCTGTTTCTGACACACGTGGGGGCTGGCCTGAAGCACACTGGGGGCCAAGCTTGGGTCTGGACCTCTTGGTGGACCAAGCACCGGGCGGAAACGTGCTGCCTGCTACGTCAGCTTGGATGGGTGCCTGGGTGTCCTTCCAGAGCCCACCGCGGGTAATGGGAGACAGTGGTGAGGAGGCAGCAGGCACAGGGATGTTGTCCTCCAGGGACTCACTGGGCACCCAAGACCCTAGGGTAAAAGAGCTCTCATGAAACAAGATGTTGTATTGCCAAGCCACATTTTTTTTAGCCCAAGGATGTGAACATATTCCTCAGAGAACACAAGAGGATGCCTTGTCTCTGTCCTTAGTGTTCCTCCAGGCCTTCATGTCCACCAGTCTGGTGATTAGCGTCTCTAGAGTTTTGTGACCCTTGGGGTTGAGGAAAAAGGGAACTACCGTCTTCTGCCTGCAGGGGGCGCCTCCAGGAATGACGGTGCTCTCTGGAAATAATGTCCGCTTCCCTTAGGATTCGACTTCTGTAAAGCTGGAGTCTCACAAGCCTCTTAGGAGGACCTGACCCTGTGAA
>PVJA010025560.1:0-30569 GCA_004027025.1 Myocastor coypus
CCGCCGAGCCCGGCTACCTGCTCACCAAGGTGGTGGCGGTGGACGCGGACGCGGGCCAGAACGCCTGGCTGTCCTACCAGCTGCTCAAGGCCACGGAGCCCGGGCTGTTTAGCGTGTGGGCGCACAACGGTGAGGTGCGCACCGCCAGGCCGCTGGGCGAGCGCGACGCGCCCAGGCACAGGCTGCTGGTGCAGGTGCGCGACAATGGCGAGCCGCCACTGTCGGCCAGCGTCACGCTGCACGTGCTGCTGGTGGATGGCTTCTCGCAGCCCTACCTGCCGGTGCCCGAGGCGGCACCCGAGCGCGCACAGCCCGCGCTGCTCACCGCGCACCTGGTGGTCGCGCTGGCCGCGGTGTCCTCGCTCTTCCTGCTGTCGCTGCTGCTCTTCGTGGGGCTGAGGCTGTGCAGGAGGAGCGGGCCGGCCGCGCCGGGCGTGTGCTCGGCGGCGCCCGAGGGCCCCTTCCCTGCCCACCTGGTGGACGTCAGCGGCGCCGGGACCCTGTCACAGTCCTACCAGTATCAGGTGTGTCTCTCTGGGAGTTCTGGGACCAGTGATTTCAACTTCTTGAAACCAATTTACCCCAATATGCACACACGGCGTCCTGAAAGTAATAATGAAGAAAATCCTACTTTCTGAAATAGATTTGGAGTCTATGGTCATAGCACCCTGAAAACACCCATTCTCATCCAAAATAGGTTTGGTTTCCATTTTCAGTCAAAATTTCATTACATTTTCATGTACTTTTTCAGTGTTAGACTACCGTGTCCTTTAGTATAGTTCCGTACCAGGTTTTAGACAATACTAATTGTTGGTTACCAATGTTCTACCATTGTTTTGCAATAGAAACTAATTTTAATTAAATTGCAATTCATTTAGAATGAGTTAAAGGTTTTAATCCTTTTGAAATACACAAAGGTGTGTTGTTGTTTCTAATTTGAAAGAAGTGAGGGATTTATTTTTGTTCAGTTTTGTTTGTTGGTGCTAGAGATTGAATCCATGCTGGAGGAAATACTGTATTAAACATTCTCTGTTTTAAGCTACTCCCAGTCCCTATTCTGGTTTTTTTGTTTTTTTGTTTCTTTGTTTTTTTTTTTTTTTTTTTTTTTTTTTTTTTTTTTTTTTTTTTTTTTTTTTTTTTTTTTTTTTTTTTGGTCTTTTTGAGGCAGGGTCTCGCTCTGCAGTTGAGGCTGGTCCTGAGCTCACTTTTGTAGCCCAGGCTGGTCTCGAACTCACACCGATCCTCCTGCCTCAGCCTCCTGAGTGCTGGGATTACAGGAGTGAGCCACCACGCCCGGCCCAGTATGTTTTTAATGACCATAACTACTCAACTTTTGTACTTCCCTCATGGGAGAAGTCAAATCTACTCTTCAAATTTTATTCAAAAATTTTATTTACTTATGTTAAAAATCATGCTATCGACTTCCAAATCACAGCATTTAAGCAAATAATTCTCTGTTGCTCTCCTCATTGTAAAATGAAACAAATCATTTTGTGACTGACATTGGACTTGTATAACATCTTTGTGTTGCTTCCTTAAAATACGTTGGTCCTGGTCATATGGTGTCTGCTGATATATAAAGCAGACTATACAATATAATTCTAATCAAATATAACCTGCATGAAAATGAATACATATTTTAAGCATTTGTGTATGAGAATATTAGATTGATGGAACAGAAATTTTTTAAAGATCTTTTCATATTTCAAAATTGAAATAAATGAAAAGTTATGAAGAAAATGAATAATGCCTTCGATCTTCATTCCTTCTGTAAATTGGTTTCTTCTAAAATTCATGACAGTACTTATAAATAGTGAGTATATTACTTTATCTTGACATTTGATTTTATATTTTAATTTTTAGCTAGAATAAGAAGCATGTTTCTTATTTTCCAACTAATAAGCACAATCCCTGCATAGTCCCCCTCCTATTCTCTCAGTAGAATTTTTTAAGTTAAATAGTAGAGTTTATATTGCTAAGCAGTCTTCTCAGTACACAATACCACAGAATTATTACAAAAATATCTTTCTTAGATTGGATAGTTGTTGTCTTGTACTTATATAATTTTCTATTAACTGCTATATATTTTTTGACATAATTTCTCTTGAATACCATCTTTTCCCTTAAACTATATTAAACAGTATCAAATAACTATCGATTAGATTTTCCTTGTGGATTTTCACCCAAATTACTGCTTCATCTACAACTCTTTGCTTTATAAAGTATGATACTGGAAGATTTGTACTTTAACATTTTCCTTTGTTGATCCTATGTTGTGTTATCTCTTCACCATTATGACAAAATAACTGAGAATAAACAATTTAAAGGAAGAAATGGTTATTTTGTCTCATAGTATCAGAGGTTTCAATCTATGATATACTGACTCCATAGCTTTTAGACTTATGGCAATGGGGGAAAGTTATGGTACAGGAAAGGTTGTCATGTCTTGGCAGACAAAAGCAAAGAGGACAAGAACACGAAAAGAAGGGGCAGGTAACCAAATATAGTAAAAGCAAGAAAAAAAATTCACACCTCCATGATCTGCTCATCTCAGCTAGGGCCCACCTCTTGTTTCCATCATTTCTAAGAACTTTCAAATTATGATCTGATCAATAGGTGAGTTTAAAAGTCCCTTAATGCAATCATTTGCCCAAAACTCTTCAACCACAATCCCTTCATTATAATTAGCATTTGGAAGAATGTTTGGGATCGTAATAACATTTGGTATAAGCTACAGTATAGTCTTTCTCAGTTAACTCTCACACTGATTAACATGCATCTCTTGTTACCATTCTAAATATGGAGGTAAAACTATTTTGAGACCTTGCATTGTGAAGTAATCTTTTTTCTTTTCATTTGATTGATAATTTTACTGGGTATAAAATTTTTTTTGTCTTTTTGAGACAGGGTCTCACTGTGCAGTTGAGGCTGGCCTTGAGCTCACTTGTGTAGCCAAGGCTGGTCTCGAACTCGCACCAATCCTCCTGCCTCAGCCTCCCAAGTGCTGGGATTACAGGCATGAGCCACCACGCCTGGCTTAAATTTCTTTTTTTTTTTTAACTGGGTATAAAATTACAGGTGAAAAAAATGTTTACTTCAGATTTTATTTATTTAGTATTTTAGGGAAGGATCTACAGGGCATTCAGGACTAGATCAGACTCATAGTGATCCGCCTGTTTACAGTCTCACAAGAGCTGAGATGACAGGTGCGCACCACCACGCCAAGTCTCAATTGCTGTCTCAGCATGCCCAGGAGGTGGAGTGGACACAGCAGGCTCAGGGAACCCAGCCCCTGCACCTGTTTTCAGGCCCTTTAATCCTCAGAGCGATTTGGTGGGTCTACTTCAGATTTTAAAACATTGTTCCTTGTATTTGTTGCCCAGAGTTGCTACTCAGAAGACTGAATCTACTCTAATTCCCATCTCTTTTATGTAATTCATTTTTTTTCAATCTTTCTGAAAACACTGAAAATCTTTTCCCTTGATTCTGAAAATTACTTCAGTAGCTCTTCTTTATTAATATAAACATATGGGCATTCCTTGTTACTGTTTAAACTCAGTTTTGAGAAATTTTCTTGTCATGTTTTACCATGATTTCTCCTGAGTCTTCTGCATTCTCTCTTTAACCAGAATCTACATTACAATCTCATGAGCTGACTATATAAGACTTCAAGATTGTTTTCCCCTATTTTCTCGTTGTCTCTTGTTCAACTCTCTGGACTATTCAATCTTTCAATGTTTATATTTAAACTTTTCTTTCAGACTGACAAATATTTATTTTTAGAAGTTCTTTTTGCTTCTCTGAGTGTTTTTCATAGTATTTTGTAATAAATTTACAAATATATTATCTTCACTCATATGTATTTATATTCTTAAAATATGTAAAATGCATAATAAATGATATATATAATGAGAGTCCAAGAAGATAAAAACTCGGTCAAAGTTATATATAACCACCAAGGTGTAATCAAGTCATGATGCATTCTTTTTCATACTAAAGAGTATACACCTCATGTTGTTGCTATTAAGATGAAATGGGCAAATTATATGACAGGCTTAAAGCAACAGGTCACATGTGTTAATTATGAAATTAAGCACTAAATTTTATTCAATTATTCTTAATTTTATTTCTCTTGGAATATTAATCAGGTCACATCAAAGGTATTTTCTTCTATATATTTGCTTATTCTTTCTTTTTTTATAAAGGTGGTGTTTTGGCTTACTTCATATTAGGCCTCTCCTCACTGTCTTGTCATTTTTGTCTGTATTTTCCTGCTTAACAATGGTGTTGTATCAAGAAGCTTTTTGTGAGAATACAGTTTCTGTTGTTAGCCTGGCTTCTTTCTACTGTAACCATGTTAACTTAGGGCAATTACTTTGAAAGATTCAGATATCAAAATTTTTAAGTATTTATTTGGGTCATCTATATTCTTGCATTTAGAAATCTGGAGTACTTACTGTGTGAGTATGGATCTCAAGTATATATCTTGAGTCCTACAATCTTCAAGAGTTGCATGAGAAAGGATGAAAACTTTCACCATTCAAAATGCAAAGTTTTGTTTACTTTTCCTATGTTTAGTTTCATGGCTGACACTTGCATTCAGCTCTGACAGCATGTTTAAGACAACAAAAGTCTCAGTTTCTCCAGAGAGTAAACTATCCATTCTATGATCCTCAAATACTTTCTGTTTCTGTGGGGTGGAGAAAGGAACAAAGAATTTATGTCTCCCTTGTACATACTTTTAATAACTATTTCCAATTTGAAATAACTTCAGTGTCTTTATGCATCTGCCTCTTCCAATCTCTGACCTAAATGTACAGTGATTAGGTAGGACAAACCCATTCATTTTTTTTTGAGCCATCAATATGAAAGAAGTTTAATGTCTGATAATGTTGGCATTTTTTAAATGATGGAGATGGAATACAACTAAGATTAAACATGGCTTGTTCCACAGAGGCTCATATACTGGAAGCGTGGTTATCAACGAGATGATATGCCAAGTGGTGGGTCCTCTAAGAAGTGGGCCTAATGGAGAGGGATTATTGCTCACCTTGCAAGAGTATATCAGTTAGGAGAAAATCCAGATGTTATAAAGCTATTTGGGCCTATCAATTTTTTTCATTGCTCATTTTTTTACTGTGTGAGATCTTTCTCCCTCTCTGCCTCTCTTCCTCCCCTCATTGGTTTCTTGATTCTTCTTTTTGACCCCCATCCTCCTTTCCTTCCACCATGGGGTGTTCCATGCCATAAAACTCACCAAAAGCTAATGCTGGTGCCATGTTGTAGAACAGCTAAGAGTGTGAACTAAATAAGCCTCTCTTTTTTTGTAAGTTGTTAATACCAGGCATTCTGTCTTAGCAACATAAAATGTAACAGATTTACATTCTTTTTTTTCCGGAACCAGGGATCCAACTCAGGACCTTGCACTTGCCAGGCAGGCCCTTGTGTCCCTGAGCTATCTCCTCAGCCCACACTAGATCCATTCTTAAGGAAATGACTTAAGTGATTTCTTTTGGAAGGGGTGGTGTTATGAAAATTTGGGTGTAATAGAAACTTCAAATTGTTAGAGTGACTGCATAGATTTTCACTCTGGCAGCGGTTCCACACAGAGAAAGTTCTTCCAGTAGTCCTCAAAGTACATTTTTGTCCTGGCCTACAGATATTATCAGGGGCTCTAATTGTTTTCCAGTTGAAAATGACATCATGTTGTGATATAATTTGCATGTCCTTGATAGAAGGTTTCTCCCTCCACTCATTCCTCCTCTGCAGACTCCACTCCTCCACTCCACTCCTTCTGCAAGTCCTTTTTGCTTTCTTGTTTATTCCTAATTCTCTTGGTAAAGAGAGGTGTGCAAGATCAGAAAAAAACAAATCACCATTACAGACCTTTGCTGATTTCTAATAAGGCCTGGAGAAAACCTCTGCCAAAGGCTACATTCAAAGTATTTGAGCTGAGGTGCAGTAATTCAACCTGGATTGCATTGAAAGAAACCTTTAGGACCTGCAACATCAGGACAATCAAAATCAATCTACGTAGCTTCTGCCACTTATGGCGCTTATGCCACAGTCATCCACAGTGGGTGAAAGGCTCAGTGGGTTGGAAAGCTGTGCTGATTTTTATCTGCAGACCATGTAAGCCACCTGCAGGAGTGAACAGTGATCCATTCACTCGAAAAAAAAACTTCTTGGGTATCTGTTATATACAGACTTTCTTCAAAGAGCTGTATCCCAGCTCTTGGGAGGCTGTGAACAGGCGGATCACTATGTGTGTGATCTAGTAGTGAGATCCTGAATACCCTGCAGACCCTTCCGATCACAACCCGAGTGACTTTCTGATGCATCGCTCATCAGGTAAAGGTTGGACCTGGACTCCTGCTCCTTGGTCCATTGCGCTTTCATTATACACAGCCTTTTCTCTCCTCAAGCACCTGAGTTTGGGAGATCCATCGCCTGAGGAAGCCAAGTTGGGGACAGCCAGCTCCACAGCCAGTGTTCTCTCAGCGTAGATTCTGTGGGCCCCTTCCCCGTTCAGTTCTTAGATCCTTAAAGCAAAAACTTTGCCCGAGAGATAACTCAGTGGAATAAGTGCTTGCCTGACAAGCGCAGGGTCCTGCGTTCAATCCCTGGTACCACAAAAGAATGAAGAAAATAAATAAATAAAATTCCAACGTTAAAAAATAAATAAATAAAAATAAAGCAAATACTTTTACCATTTCTTGGAACTTCTAAGGTTGTGTCCCTAATATCTGCTTTCTATCATAAATATATATGTGTTCACTTCTGCACTTACAAAGTTCACTTTTTTTTCTTTTACATCATTATCTGGGTATCTTGAAAGGGATTAACTGTGTGTAATCAGTATACCTACTTTTTACTTCTTTGTTACTGATTATTTTAGTTGTGTATACAGGTTACATTTTAAAGGATATAAGTTGATTTTCACATTTCATGTGTCAAGTTGTTACTCATTCTTACTGTGCCTTTAAAGTTTCCTGTAGTGGACATCATTGATGATCTTCTAGCATCTATTTCAGTCTCCCTTGTTATGTAGTGCATTGACTATAATTGAAACAATCTGGAGGTTCAAAGATAATCCTAGAGAAGGTTAAACAAAGGCTAAAGACAAGTCTTCTGATTCTGGTGCTAAAAGCTCCACCTAGAATGCAATATCTCTTAAAAAAACAATTATTGTTTCAGTAGCAGGAATATAAAGTCAGTCTAATCAGAATAAGATATTGTTCTTTGGCAAAGATAATCACTCTCACTTCTGATAGCTTGACTGAAACAAAAGGTAGCTATTCATAGTTATAGGTGGAATATATTTTGGAAACCTGAAATTAGTTCTAGGAGTAAGAGTCAATTTAAAATGAAGCTAACATGTTTCATAGCAGGGTGTAGTGGTGTATGCATACCTGTAATCCCAGAACATGGACAGCTGAGGCCAATGGACTACCATGAGTTCAAGACTAGTCTCAAGCCCATAGCTAGACTGTGTCTCAAAGTAAAACATGTTTCTATTTATATACTTACTAAATATTTTTTGTAAATTATGAGAAACTGGAACCAAATGATGGGCTTGAATAATTGTTCTACACCAGCATCTCACTTCATTTTCTCTTAGCTCACAATTCATTGATGTTAAGGAAATCTATATCAAGTCTTCATATACTATAAACAACTACCTCAATGTGTAACATCTCACAGCTAATCCAGTTTCATACTCCCTTAGAGGTCTTCTGAAATGTCCCATGGACACTTACTTTTTTTTCTTACCATCAAAGGAATGCCAAGTAATAAAAGGATTTTGTGTGGCTTGACAATCAGCTCCATCCTCATTTCAGGTTTATAGACTTCTCGGAAAGTTTACAAATGCCTGATAACTAGGAATCATGTCTTGTATTTATATATTTCCCCACAACTTAACACATTGAGTGGAGAGTGACAAAGCATATTCAGTGAGTGTTTAAAACAAACACAACACCATAACAAACTAGAAAACATAAATCAATCATTACTAAAAAATCAAATATATTTGTAATCATGTAACAAATGTTTGGAGCACATGCATGTGAATGAAACTTGAGAAAGCTTTCATAAGAGACTGCGAAAATCTGTGAAGACACGTGGTGGCGCTGCAGGATAATATCAGGGAAAAAATGTACCAATGTTGTGGAAACTTACCCTGTACACACAGACAATTGGGGAAGACGGAAAGAACTAGTCCTCATAGGGACCTAGGAGCCACTTGACAAGGAGAAAAAAAATCCTTAGAAGGTTTCCAAGGATTTTGTGGAAAGCTGAAAAGACACATTTCCTGGAATTGCATTGTGGAACTGAAGCCATTCTGCAAGAAATCATCAGCAAAGGAGGTATGGAGAACAGAGCAGAAGGCACTCTGCAGACAAGGCAAGTCCTGTTTCTCTTTGTTTTGTCGGTAATAACTCAGGCAGACCCTGAGCCTGGGAGGTTTTTGATGGAGGAGGAAATGCACAGTGGGGCCTCTGTAGGCAATTTGGCAAAAGCTCTAGGGCTGCAGCTGGGTGAGCTGTCCTTGCGTGGGGCTCAGGTGGTCTCTAATGATAACAGACAACTCTTGAAGCTGGACATAAATACTGGGGATTTGCTCTTAGTGGAAACACTAGACCGGGAAGAGCTCTGTGGCACCAACGAGCCCTGTGTGCTGCATTTCCAGATGCTAATGAAAAACCCTTTGCAGTTTTTACAAATTGAACTTCAGGTCAAGGATATAAATGACCACTCTCCCACCTTCTTGGAGAAAGAAATATTACTAGAAATCCCAGAGAATAGTCCTGTTGGTGCTGTGTTCTTAGTAGAAAATGCAAAAGATTTAGATGTAGGAAACAATGCCATAAAAAACTATACGATAAGCACTAATTCTCATTTCCACATTCAAATGAGAGTTAACCCAGACAATCAGAAATACCCAGAGTTACTTCTGGAAAAGATGCTGGATTATGAAGAGCAGCCAGAGCTCCGCTTTATCCTCACTGCGCTGGATGGTGGGTCTCCACCCAGAACTGGCACTGCATTGGTTCGAGTGGTGGTTGTAGATATTAATGATAACACGCCAGAGTTTGAGCATCCATTTTATGAAATAAAGATTCCGGAGAACAGCATCCTTGGTTCTCAGCTTGTCACTGTGTCAGCTTGGGATTTAGATTCTGGAATAAATGGGGAAATAACATATACATTTTCTCATGCATCAGAAAATATTCAAAAAACATTTGAAGTTAATCCAAAGTCTGGAGAAGTTAGTTTAACAGCACCTGTGGATTTTGAAGCAATTGAATCATACTCCATAATTGTTCAAGCGACAGATGGGGGAGGACTGTTTGGAAAATCTACGCTCAGAATTCAGGTGATGGATGTGAATGATAATGCCCCAGAAATTGCTGTGTCTTCAATAACCAATCCAATCCCAGAAAATTCACCTGAGATGGTAGTAATGGTTTTCAGTGTCCGAGACAGAGACTCTGGGGACAATGGGAAAATGGTATGCTCTGTCCCAGAAGACCTGCCATTCATGCTGAAAACTTCGGTTAAAAATTACTACACTCTAGAAACAGAGAAAGCACTGGACAGAGAGAACAGAGCTGAGTACAACGTCACCATTACTGTGACCGACCTGGGGAAGCCCAAGCTCAAAACCCAGCACACCATTACTGTGCAGGTCTCCGACGTCAACGACAACACCCCCACCTTCACCCAATCCTCCTACACCCTCTTCGTCCCAGAAAACAACAGCCCCGCCCTGCTCATAGGCACCATCAGAGCCACAGACAGAGACGCAGGCTCCAATGCCCAGGTCACCTACTCGCTGCTGCCGCCCCAGCACCCGCAGACACAGCCACAGCCGGACCTCGCCTCGCTGGTGTCCATCAACGCCGACACCGGGCAGCTGTTCGCGCTGCAGGCGCTGGACTACGAGGCCCTGCGCACCTTCGAGTTCCACGTGGGCGCCACAGACCGAGGCTCGCCCGCGCTCAGCAGCGAGGCGCTCGTGCGAGTGCGCGTGCTGGACGCCAACGACAACGCGCCCTTCGTGCTGTACCCGCCACACAACGCGTCCGTGCCCTGCACCGAGCTGCTGCCCCGCGCCGCCGAGCCCGGCTACCTGCTCACCAAGGTGGTGGCGGTGGACGCGGACGCGGGCCAGAATGCCTGGCTGTCCTACCAGCTGCTCAAGGCCACGGAGCCCGGGCTGTTCAGCATGTGGGCGCACAATGGCGAGGTGCGCACTGCCAGGCCGCTGGGCGAGCGCGACGCGCCCAGGCACAGGCTGCTGGTGCAGGTGCGCGACAATGGCGACCCGCCGCTGTCGGCCAGCGTCACGCTGCACGTGCTGCTAGTGGATGGCTTCTCGCAGCCCTACCTGCCGGCGCCTGAGGCGGCGCCCGAGCGCGCACAGCCCACGCTGCTCACCGCGCACCTGGTGGTCGCGCTAGCCGCGGTGTCCTCGCTCTTCCTGCTGTCACTGCTGCTCTTCGTGGCGCTGAGGCTGTGCAGGAGGAGCGGGCCGGCCGCTCCGGGCGTGTGCTCGGCGGCGCCCGAGGGCCCCTTCCCTGCCCACCTGGTGGACCTCAGCGGCACCAGGACCCTGTCGCAGTCCTACCAGTATGAGGTGTGTCTCTCTGGGGGTTCTGGGACAGATGAGTTCAAGTTCCTAAAGCCATTTTTCCCCAACCTCCCACCGCAGACCACTGGAGAAGGAACAGAAGGAAATGCTATGGTCTGGAATAGTTTTGGATTCCAGTAGCGATCTAATTGTAATGTTATTTATTCCCTTCATCCCTAAGTTGCCTGTCTATATAAATGTCGTGGAGAAATTGTTCAGTGTTAGAGATAACTGATATTCCTTTTGTAATGGATGGCCACTGAATTTTGTTTTGCACAGCTTATGAAATTCCAGTTTTACTTTTTAGTAATTGTGCTGATGATGCACCTTTTGGCCCAGATTCCTTGTGTTTCACCACTGAGCTCTACTCCAGGTTTAAACTACCCAGCCATGCTGTCCTATAAATGTTTATCTTTATTTATAGCGAGGCAATTTATTCTGTCACTCCAGAGTTTTTGTTTTTGCAGGAATTCCTGAATTAGACCAAAATCAACTTTGCTTATGTCCCTACTCCATTTAAGGTTGCACCCACATTTATGCTTAGGTAAAATAAAAGAGATCTTTGAAAATAATTTAATTCTTAAAGCATGTCTTCATTTTCTGTTTGTAAATTTTTCTCCTTTATTTGAATTAGGGATTAAACTTAGGACTTTGCACTTGCCAGACAATATGCCACTGAGCTATCTCCCCAGCCCCTGTTAGTAATTCTCATTGCTTAGATAATGATTGCTATTTTCAAGTATGGTGTTACTTTTAAATCCACTACATGTTTAATTAACATTATGATGTTAACAGAATTGAAAATACACTTGAAATCATATAGTATGATACTATAAAGATCAAATCCTAGTTAGAACCAGCAGAAGTTTTGGGTGTGTTCTATAGTGAAGAGCTTCAGGTTTGATCTCTATGCTAGGAAAAAATAAGGGGAAGAAAGAGAGGGAGAGACAGAAGGTGAGATGGAGAAAGGAAAAGACCAGTTTCCTAACAAAGCTTTCTTGGGCCATGGGAGGTAGCTCAGTAGACTAAGTGCCTGCCATGCAAGTGAGCACAGAGACCTAGATTCAATCCCCCATGCCACATGCCTCTCCGGCACTACCTCAAGGTGCACTAAGCAGGCCACCCAGACCAGGTATGGTGATGCTCAACTGTAATCCCAGGCTGGGGAGTCTGGAAATAGGAGGATAAGTATGAGTTTCAGCTGCATAGTGAGACCTTGTACCAAATACATTAAAAAAATAAAAATAGAAAATATGCTTTTTTACTTATGCTGTAAGATTCTGAAAGCTACTGATATCATCACCCTTCACAGGACTTTGGAATATGATGCTGTAATTTTCCAATATTTTAGTAATGTTACAAAATTTATAAAGCCAGAATGGGACCAAGTTACACAGGCACCTGAGTAATAACTGTACAGCATAAAGGAGGATTGTGTCCAAATGTGCATACTCTTACCAGTGTTTTAACATTTAATATAGATAAGCTAAGTATTAACTTAAATTTTTAAGCCATGATAGTAAAATTATATTATGTATTATGCAGCACACAACATAATAGAAATGTTTTGTAATAATTCTTAGTCTTTTGTGATACAAACTACACATAATTGCCCATATTTTTCCAGTTTTAGTCTTTTAGGTGTAGTCACAAGTTACTCATTTGGCCTCATGATCTATTAATAGCAATGCAAACTTTAAAAACACTTTTCTGGGAGATACAAAAGCGTGACCTTCTAAATTTAAAAAAGAGAAATTTGATCCCTCCTAGAATCCTGACATGGTCATGTGTAAACATAATCCCAACACTGGGGAGGCTGGGGCTGGAGGATCTTCATGAGTTTCAGGATAACCTAAGCTACATGAGGAAACCCTATCACAAAAAATCCATCCTAGGAGAAAGTTTTGGCTTACTTTACATGAGGATTAACCATTTCTGCTTCTAATGAATGACCTGACTCCATTAAAGTCAGGGAAAGCATCTGTATTTGTGAGAAGTTTCCAAAAGAAATTTCATCCAAAAATGTAAAGTCTAGAAGGAAAATATATGTGAACAAATGAATAATCATAGAGAAAGTGTATGGGAGGGTGTGTGTGTGTGTGTGTGTGTGTGTGTGTGTGACAAAGAGTGGGCATGGGAAAGAGGAAACAAATGAGAATGCATGAAATGATTGCTTTGAATTCTACAAACAAGAATCAGTATAAGAAACTGCGTTGTGAAGATAGATTAACATTTTATTTTAACATTGTAGAGGGGCGTAGTGTTAGCCAAGTGATAATTCTGGAGAATACAACTCTAGTGTGTCCAAGATAACAATATTTAGACCTCTTGAGAGCCAAGATTTCACAATCAGCCTGCTGAGTTGTGTGGGCCAACATAGAATCTTTTCATCTAAGATAAATGAGAAAAAAAGCCAACTTATACAGCTTGCCTGGCAAGCACAAGGACCTGAGTTAAATCCCCAGTTTCAGAAAAAAACTTACACAAAAATGTTCAATGAATATTATCGTAATAACCAAACCTGGAAATGACCCAAGAATCCATAAGCTGATAAATGGACAATATAATAAAAGGATTAGTGCTTTAAAAGAACTATTATTTGGCAACAAAATGGAATAAACAATAGAAATAAAGCTCAAAAACATGCAAAATGGGCCCGGCGGGATGGCTCAGTGATCTAAAGCACCTGCTTGGGGAAGCTTGGGCGGCTTCAGGGACCGTGGTTCGATCCCCCGCACCACATGCTGCGCCAGCCCTGACCTCGGGGTGGGTTGAGCCAGCCATAAAAATGAGTGAATAAACAAACAAAGGTTCTGAAACAAGAAAAAAAATAATAAATAAAATAAAAAATTCTAAAAAAAAAAAAAAACATGCAAAACAAGAGAATCCAGTCATAAAGTATCACATATTACATGATTCTGTTCGTATGTATTCATCAAACTAGATAAATTATGGGGCCCGGCGGGATGGCTCAGTGGTCTAAGGCGCCTTCTTGTGGAAGCTTGGGTGGCTTCAGGGACCGCGGTTCGATCCCCAGCACCACATGCTGCGCCAGCCCTGCCCTCAGGGCAGGCTGAGCCAGCCATAAAAATGAGCGAATAAACAAACAAAGGTTCTGAAACAAGAAAAAAACTAGATAAATTATGGAGACAAAAAGCACATCAGTGGTTGTCTAAGACTGTGGGAAGTGTGAGCATGCGAAGTAAACGCTGATCTGAACTAAAAATTTCTTCTGAAGATGATGAAAATGTTCGAGATTAGTGACTGGTGATAACTGCACAATACAAATGTGTTCTAAGATACACTGATCTGTGAAATTTAAATGGGTAAAATTACATACCACAATATATAAGTGATAAAAGCTGTCAAAAATAAAGATGTGATGATTCTATGAGCTATTAGTCCTAACTAAACTGAGTTTTTTCTCTTTGTGGTGGAGGTAAAAGAAGCAAACCTAGTCACTCAAGCAGAAAATCCAATAGGTGCAACAGAAGAGAAAATGATTACATATTAGACCTGATATCTCAAATTTATCAAGATGTATGAGCAGCAACGTCTCTACAGAAGAACTATAATAGTGACCAAGCCTTCCACAACTCGTATGTTAAGATACAAATAATCAGTCAATTCTCTTGAACTGTATAGCTAAAAACAAGCTTTCTCTTATCTTTCAAATATTTCATTTGTAGACAAACTTAAATTAGTGTATCAAAAATGAGCTGCATCAGTCAATCTTATAATAAAGAACTATGTGTTTATATTAATTAAGAAAATGGCTTTACAACCAGTAGGAGAAAACTATTTAGAAAATGGAGATGTAGAAAACAACCAGGATACTCAGAATAGGTTATTTTTAATACTGGGGATTGAAACTGTTGTTGCTGTATTACTGTGCTGTCCCCAGATATTTTCATTTCATTTTGTTTACAAATTTATTAATTCATTTATTTATTCATGCCATGCTGGATATTGCACCCATGGCCATTATGTTCAACTACATCCCTAGTCCTTTCCTTTTTTCAAGACATGGAGTTGATACATTGTCCAAGCTGGCCTTGAATCTCTGCCTCAGCCTCCCAAGTGCCAAAGATTACAGATGTGTAATCAAACCTGTCCCCCAAACCTGACAATTTTCTTGGAAACACCAATAAAAAGCAGGTAACTCTACCTTGGAATTGATCAAGATTATTGAAAGAAAATGATATAATTAACGTTTTGAAATTTATATTGTTCTTCTCCAGTCCTTTCAACCTCAAATCCTGATACTTCTATTATATCCTGCTTTGGGAATGAGTACACCTTTGTCACTATCAGGATCAATATCTCCTGGTAGTACTACAAACTGTCAGCCTCCCCTACTTGATTTAATTTTCTTTTTATCCAGTTAACTTCCCAGTTTTCCACTCTCATTCATTTTCATGTGTATCTTCTCCATTCATTTAATTTTCCTTCACTAAAATTACCTGATGGATCTATACTCAGGGTGAGTGTATTATTGTCTCCTCTTTCACCTGAACTGCTATCCTCTATAACATAAAACCTACAAAATTATCAATATAATTACCACTATACATTTCTATTACACAAACTTAGTTGGAATTTTGAGACCAAAAAATACTTTTATAACTTTTCTAATTCGCTTTCTCTTCCAATTTCCACAAATATTTAAAGCCTATGCTTTAAAATTTTCACCCTACCACTTAAGTACCCATCTTTTAGCTTACTGTCTTACAGAGAAAATAGAATACATCAGATGTAAATTACCTCATTTTCTTCTCCCCAAGTCTACAAGTGTGACAGTGTCTATTCCTCCCACATAAATCTCATTCCTTCACATATGATATCTCATCTCTAATCACTCTCTAGGGACCTCACAATGACTGCATCCTTTGTATCTCAAATTTTTCCTATCAACTGAATACTCTCGTCAATATTTCAAAGTATTCCCATATTAAAAAGAACTAAGAGATCAGGTGTGGTGGCCTATGCCTGCAATTGTAGCACTAGGCAAGATAGACTTCAAGTTCACGCCTAGCCTGGTCATCTTAGTGACTTCAAGAAACCCTGTCTCAAAACAATAAAAAATGTAGAAAGGGCTTGAGAGATAGCTCAGCACAAAGACACAAAGACCTTAGTACTGGAAAAATAAAAGCTGAGTCTAAATTCTCTGATACTAATCTATGCCTTCCTTTTATAGCTTTTTCTAGTTATAAATTTCTTCAGTGTTGTTGATGCCCATTTTTCTCCATCATCTCTGATTTTTTTAAACAAAGACAAACTAACATTCACTACAAACACTCTACTGAAATGCTAGTGTATTTAAGTAAAGGTTATGTTGCTGAAACAAAGAGATGCGACTACATCTCTTTTATGTGGTAATTCCAGTGCAAATCATTGAGATAGAGCAGCTTTACTCCTTAACTGGTCCTTCTGGAAACAAACTTCATTCCAAGTAATTGCTCCGATATTCCCTAAGGTAGTGTCGCAATTTTCAAGGCTACAACTAGATCATTAAAACATTTGAGTTTTATATGGTTTAGAAGCAATAGGCATATCCATATTTCTTCTGGTCCAGACCTGGAAATGATAAGAAAATGTTCTGATCACAATGGATACCTAACTAGAAAGGATGGTGAAATAGGCATTGTATCTCAGTAGTCATACGCTGGGGTTTTTTATTATGATGATCATCATTATTTTAATGTAATTGTACTAATATTTTCTATTTTAAAGAGAACAAAATTTCAAAAACAAAATAAACAATACAGAATTTCAAAACAAGCTGAGAGGAAATTAATGGTTGTTACACTGCATATTGTCATTTTCAAAGTAGTTGTTCAGGATTACCAGATATGGGAGTACAAAACTGATCAACAATTAAGCATTCACTGTATTAGTATTATTACTAATTGCAGAAATGAGTATTTTAGGCAACATCTGCCACTGTACCACACATTTGACATCTTCTTAAATCTAATGGACAGTTTTAATGTTGCTCTTCCCCATTTTCTTGAAGTGCTATTTGCCTTTGGCTTCGTAGTTTTTAACTCTAAGATATCCTTGTTTCATTAAAAGATACCTTTTTCCTTCTGTGGTTTATTTTTTTTTTTTTGTCTTTTTGAGACAGGGTCTCGCTATGCAGGTCAGACTGGCCTTGAGCTCACTTATGTAGCCCAGGCTGGTCTCGAACTTGCACCAATCTTCCTGCCTCAGCCTTCCAAGTGCTGGGATTACAGGCGTGCGCCACCACGTCCGGCTGCTTCTGTGGTTTAAAATAACATGTTTCTTAGAATTCTAAGACCTTTCAATTCTTGACATACTTGCTTGATTATCCTAGAGTAGTCCATATATTCATCTTGGGTTCCATTGAAAATTGCATATAAGATTAAGTACATATCAAAATCCACAGATGCTAAAAGTGCTTTTTAAAAATAGAGGAACATTGCCGGGCGTGGTGGCGCACACCTGTAATCCCAGCACTCGGGAGGCTGAGGCAGGAGGATCAGTGTGAGTTCGAGACCAGCCTGGGCTACAAAAGTGAGCTCAAGGCCAGCCTGAACTGCATAGTGAGGCCCTGTCTCAAAAGACAAAAAAAAATAGAGGAACATTGAGCCAGTGTGATGATGTATGCCTGTAACCCCAGCACTTGAGAGGCTGAGGCAGGAAGATCATGGATAGTTCAAGGCTAGCCTGAGTCACATAGTGAGTTGAAGATCAGCCTGGACTGACCCTGCCTTAAAACTCAAGAAAATCCTGGCAAGCGCAAGGACCTGAGTTCAATCCCTGGTTCCACAAAAAAAAAAAAAAAAAAAAAAAAAAAAAAAAAAAAAAAAAAAAAAAAAAAAAAAAAAAAAAAAAAAAAAAAAAAAAAAAAAAAAAAAAAAAAAAAAAAAAAAAAAAAAAAAAAAAAAAAAAACTCAAGAAATAGAGCCGTTTACATATAACCTTTTATCAAAGATTTGCTTACTTTGTACATTGATAGAGCAATTTGCACACAATTATGCTCTAGATTATTTTTAATATCTATTACTACATAAATGATAATTAAATAGTTGTTGCACTGTACTGTTTAGGGAATCATGACAAGTGAGAACAGTCCACATATATTCAATGCAATACAATGTTTTGATTAAATTTTGTTTTACTGAACCCAGGGTCTCACCACACATTTTAAGCACTCACTGTAGCGCTAAGCGGCATTCCTGGCCCAACATTCAAATTGTTTTTAACAGATTCTTAAATGGCATTTACTGACCACTTTGTAAATATAAGCCCACTAGATTTCTATGATAATAATCATATTTTTTGTTTCAAGGTAAATTCTGCGTGGATTTGGCTGACATTGTGAGAGAGCAAAGTTACATGTTTTGCTGTACAGGTTTTGCTTTAACTTTCCCTTAACCACCCAGCAGAAAAGTTTAACAACAAGGCATAAACAGTAAAGCTTCCAACATTGCCAGTCCTGCCAATAACCCATTATTATGGATATTGGACTATGTATACAGCCACTTTCTCTTAGTTCAATGAGAAGAAATTTTTGTACCAACAGTTATTAGAAAAATTATCATGACTGCATCTTGTACTCTGAATAACTACTGTGAAGACAACAATATGTATTATATTAATTATTGTGGCTGTGCTACTAATGTGTTTTGAAACTGTTTCATTGTTATTTATTAAAATTAATCTTAAAATAATAAATAATAAAAATCATATTATTTTATAGGTACGTATAAAATAGGTATCCTATTTTATAGGTAGGAAAACAGAGATATATAATTTTTCCAAATATGTAGTAGGTGAATGGCATAGCCAGAATTGTAATGTTGACATGTTGGTTCAAAAAGCTGTTTGAAGCCCGGTGTGGTGGCTCATGCCTGTAATCCCAGCACTTGGGAGGCTGAGGCAGGAGGATCGGTGCGGGTTCAAGACCAGCCTGGGCTATAAAAGTGAGCTCAAGGCCAGCCTGAACTGCATAGCGAGACCCTGTCTCAAAAAGGCAAAAAAAAAAAAAAGTTGTTTGCAACCTAGATTATATACCTCCTAGATACATAAACATATATCACTTCTAGGTATTTCTATATTAATTTTTATCTAAGTATCATTATAATACATTTTAATTACTATTCTGACAAATTTTCTAGCCTGCAATCTCCATAAAGACAGCTACTATCTCTCTTATGTCCTTACATATATATTTTAATACAAAAAGGAGGGTTCTAATACTTCTATACCTGATATATTTAATAAACTTTATGCATTCTTTCCTTGGTATATATCATCTTAAATATTATGTACCTAAGTAAAATTGACTGAAACCTATAAATATTTATTTGTAATACAAATGAAATAGTCTAAATAAAACATTATCTCTTTAGTTTAATACATTTTAATGGATCCTCTTTTGTCAAGCATTCAGTGATAATTCAATGCAAAGTACAGATATTTGTACTCTGATTCAAACAAACCAATAGTACTTTGGAAAGAACTTGGGAAAACCAAATACAGAGTAAAATTATATAGCAACTCTGCTAAATTTGTTGACTGTGATAGTACTATTATATTTTTAAAAGCTTTATCTATTACAGATAATTAGGCATTCCAAGAGCAAAATATGATACCTGTGGGTTTGCTTTTGATTCATAACTTTCTTTTTCAAAGAGGGAAAAAATTATTTTAAAAATCATAGAGACACATGGTGGCGCTACAGGATAAGATGAAAACAGTACATAGCTAGCACTGTGGGCTCCATTATTGGAACAGACTACAGAAAAGACATATTAAGTGGACTGCTGCAAAGCTACATTCTCTGCACGGTTCTTCCATTAAAAATCAGAGCTTCATCCTTCAAACTCAGGACTGAATCCAAATTTTCCACACAAAAAGGTTGCCCGAAGGAGCCATGAGGATCAGAGGGGTGCTCACTCTGCAGAAAAGGCAAGTGCTGATTTTCTTTGTTATGTTGGGATTGTCCCAGGCAGGTATTAAATCTTTACGCTACTCAGTAGCAGAAGAAAGAGAAAGTGGATTTTTTGTGGCTAATTTGGCAAGGGACATGGAGCTGGTGTTAGAGGAGTTAGCCTCAAGGGAGGCCCAGGTAGTGTGTGATGATGGTGAAAATCATTTGTACCTTGATTTGCTGACGGGAGAATTGCTCTTAAATGAGAAACTAGACAGAGAAGAGCTGTGTAGCTCCACCGAGCCTTGCATGCTGCATTTTCAAGTAGTATTGGAAAATCCTTTGCAGTTTTTTCAGGCTGAGCTGCATGTCACAGACATAAATGACCACTCTCCTACATTCCTGGATAAAGAAATGCTTATTAAAATACCGGAAGGTGCAACTATTGGAACAACATTCTTAATGGAAAGTGCTCAAGATTTGGATGTAGGAAACAACAGTCTTCAAAGCTACACAATTAGCCCCACTTCTCATTTCTATATTAACATCCGAGGTGGGGATGATGGAAAGATATACCCGGAGTTAGTTCTACATAAACTGCTAGATCATGAGGTGGAATCTGAGCTTACACTGACACTCACAGCACTGGATGGTGGATCTCCCCCAAGGTCTGGGACAACACAAGTGCTCATCAAGGTCTTGGACATCAATGACAACTCCCCTGAGTTTGCACAGGATCTCT
The DNA here is from genome assembly GCA_004027025.1 of Myocastor coypus. NCBI lineage: Eukaryota > Metazoa > Chordata > Mammalia > Rodentia > Myocastoridae > Myocastor > Myocastor coypus. The sequence goes on from PVJA010025560.1 coordinate 20,278, forward strand.
ATGAGGTGCAGGTCTCAGAGGACACACCTGTTGGCTCCTGGATTATTACCGTATCTGCTAAGGATCTGGATACAGGAAACTATGGAAAATTATCATACACATTTTTTCATGAATCAGAAGATATTCGTAAAACCTTTGAAATCAATCCACTATCTGGGGAAGTTAACCTGAGATCACAACTGGATTTTGAAACCATCCAATCCTATTCTATAAATATTCAGGCCACAGATGGTGGGGGTCTCTCTGAAAAATGCGTTCTTTTGATTAAAATCCTAGACATAAATGACAACCCACCAGAAGTGATCATGTCATCAGTTACAAACACAATCCCAGAAAATGCCTCAGAGACGCTGGTAGCCCTTTTTAGTGTTCGAGATCATGATGCTGGGGACAATGGGAGAATGATTTGCTCAATTCAAGATGATCTCCCCTTTATCTTGAAACCAACGTTCAAAAACTTTTTCACTCTGGTGTCTGAAAAAGCCCTGGACCGAGAAAGTAGAGCCCAGTACAATGTCACCATCACTGTCACCGACTTGGGGACACCCAGACTCAAAACCCAGCACACCATTACTGTGCAGGTCTCCGACGTCAACGACAATGCCCCCACCTTCACCCAATCCTCCTACACCCTCTTCGTCCCAGAAAACAACAGCCCCGCCCTGCTCATAGGCACCATCAGCGCCAGAGACAGAGACGCAGGCGCCAACGCCCAGGTCACCTACTCGCTGCTGCCGCCCCAGCACCAGCAGACACAGCCTCAGCCGCAGCCAGACCTCGCCTCGCTGGTGTCCATCAACGCCAACACCGGGCAGCTGTTCGCGCTGCGGGCGCTGGACTACGAGGCCCTGCGCACCTTCGAGTTCCGCGTGGGCGCCACAGACCGAGGCTCGCCCGCGCTCAGCAGCGAGGCGCTCGTGCGAGTGCGCGTGCTGGACGCCAACGACAACGCACCCTTCGTGCTGTACCCGCCGCACAACGCGTCCGCGCCCTGCACCGAGCTGCTGCCCCGCGCCGCCGAGCCCGGCTACCTGCTCACCAAGGTGGTGGCGGTGGACGCGGACGCGGGCCAGAACGCCTGGCTGTCCTACCAGCTGCTCAAGGCCACGGAGCCCGGGCTGTTCACCGTGTGGGCGCACAACGGTGAGGTGCGCACCGCCAGGCTGCTGGGCGAACGCGACGCGCCCAGGCACAGGCTGCTGGTGCAGGTGCGTGACAATGGCGAGCCGCCACTGTCGGCCAGCGTCACGCTGCACGTGCTGCTGGTGGATGGCTTCTCGCAGCCCTACCTGCCGGCGCCCGAGGCGGCGCCCGAGCGCGCACAGCCCGCGCTGCTCACCGCGCACCTGGTGGTCGCGCTAGCCGCGGTGTCCTCGCTCTTCCTGCTGTCGCTGCTGCTCTTCGTGGCGCTGAGGCTGTGCAGGAGGAGCGGGCCGGCCGCGCCGGGCGTGTGCTCGGCGGCGCCCGAGGGCCCCTTCCCTGCCCACCTGGTGGACGTCAGCGGCACCGGGACCCTGTCGCAGTCCTACCAGTATGAGGTGTGTCTCTCTGGGGGTATTGGGACAGATGAGTTCAAGTTCCTAAAGCCGCTTTTCCCCAACCTGCCACCCCCGGGTGCTGGGGAAGAAACGGAAGGAAGTGTTGAGATACGGAATAGTTTCAGGTTCCAGTAGTGATCTGATTGTGATGCTGTTTCTTCCTTGATGTCTGTCACCTACACAATGCCTGTGTGTGTCATGGACAAAAATTTCCCGCTCAGATATAGCTTTGACTTCTGCTCAAATTTTTAAAGCCAATCAATCGTTAGTGTTCAAATCCATAATACTGCTACAAATATAGGGCAAAAGGGGAACACTGGGAGTAGTTTTTGATTTGGCATTCAATAAAACGATTTTATTTAAACTTAAGATCTTTTGTTAAGTATGGTACAGTGTGGATACTTTTTGTCTAACCTGTAAGGCATTTTAGTTTACACTATAGAGACAAGCATTGTTATTTCTCATGCTTTCTCCGCTGTTGCTTTAAAACTTTTATTAGTGGTTATGGTATGAAAAATCATCTGTGCTTTTCTTGCCTCCATTTTATTAAAAATATATGAATTAGCCGAGCGTGGTGGCGCATGCCTGTAATCTCAGCACTCGGGAGGCTGAGGCGGGAGGATCGGTGAGAGTTCGAGACCAGCCTGAGCTACAAAACTGAGCTCAAAGCCAGCCTGAACTGTACAGTGAGACCTTGTCTCAAAAAGACAAAAAATAAAATAAAATAAAATAAAAATATATGAATTGATCAATTAATTCATTGTAATAATGGCATTCCTATACAAGACAATAATATTAGTCACTTGAAGGTGCAAACTAAACTATTAAGAACAAATGTCACGATTTGTGATTTATTTCTGTGTGCCATCAAAACTGACAAAACAAAAAAATCTTAACCTAGGTGGAAACCCAAGGAGTTGCAGTGTTCTCTGTAAAAATTGTTCATTAAAAGACTTAAGAAATGCTACCTTTCTATATTCAGTATTACAGAGCTTCTATACACTGTTTTTTAAGAGTTTATTTTAGAGAAAAATAAAATGACTGTATTGGATGTAAGAAATTTCTTTAACAATTTTCCCTTAACTATTTTGTTGATACTTTCATGGAGGAGGATCTTCAAATAGAGTGTTTTTTATTTTGTTATTTTTTCTTTAGATATACCACCTTTACTAGTTCTTGTATTATTTTAGACTGTTAACTATAACATAAAATGGTTCAGAGTCTTTTCTGAAGCATTTCCTCAGGATTTCTGAACCTGAGCAAAATATTCTTCTATCAGAAAAATACAAGAGATAATGTCTTTTGGAAATTGAAATAAAGATTTCAGCTGTTTTTAAAGTGGGGTTATAATTCAGTACTACAGTGCTTGCCTATCAGGTGTAAGGTCCTGGGCTTAAAGTATACCTCTACCCTTGCCAAAAATAAATGGGGGAGTTGCTCAGAATTCACTCAAGAGGTACTAGGTTCCATTCTTAGCACCATAAACAGAAAGGAAAAGAGGGTGTATGATCAATGACACTTTGTGTACTCATTAAGATAACCGCAAAGAAGGAGTAGGTCAGACTTTATCATGTTACCAGTCACAATGTGTCTAATCTATAGTGGGCAAGTCAGTGAACTATTATATGTAAAGATACTGATAAGTATAATTTTGAACTAAAAACAAAAATTCAAATTGATGGATATTACTAGCTCAAAATTAAAAGATAATATAAACAAGCAGGAAACAAGGAAAAGATAACTACAATATTTTTGTAAAGAGGGAATAGTATTTTGACTATTCATAAGTCAACAATTATGACTCAACAAAACTCCCTAAAAGGTGTTGTAAGAAGGAACTTCTTAAAACGGGGAGGAAATTTTAAGAGGAAAATGCGAAGTCTGAAAAGTATTGCGATAATGTTTAACTAAAAGTTTGTAGCATATAATGCAGGTAAAAGTTTTAGATGTCAAGTAGTATAAGAAAGAAATTACATGAACAGTCTGCCTAGAATTTTTTGACATTTAGTATGTACTCTGAAAAATCTTACACATCTTGTAAAATAATCTGTGTAAATATGTTCATCTTGGAAAGACAAAGAAAAAATGTACATATCAGTAAAACAATCCATAATACAAAATGGAAAATGCCTGTGAAAGATTACTATGCAGTGATCAAAAGGAGTGAACTAGATGTACTACACTGAACCATATGGGTACATCCCAAATGTTTTTTTTTTTTAAAAAAAAGGACTAAAATTTAGAGCACAGTGAAATAGATATATCCATACAACACACTTTTTAAATTTGTAGAATATACAGATGACATACAAATTCACATATTAGAGAAAGAAAAGAGAAAACAGTTATAAGGAAGATATATATACGTAGGGGATATGAGGGATATGAGTATGTCCATAGGGAAAAAAAAGAATTACAGAGTGAAGTGGAAACAGATACCATTGTAAATGACACAAGATGGGTTTTTCAACAGATGTTTATATTAGTGGTAAACATGATGTATTGCATCATCACAAAGTTTATTTAGCATTGATCAACTGTTTTATATTTTGCCTATCAGGTGTAAGGTCCTTGGGTTAAAGTATCCCTCTACATCAGCAGTTCTCAATCTGTGGGTCTCAACTCTGGTGGGGTCGAATGACCAAAACACAGGGGTTGCCTAAAGCCATTCTGAATCATAACTGTAGCAAAATTACAGTTTTGAAGTAGCCACCAAAATTATTTTTGGTTTGGGGTCACTGCAACACGAGGAACTGTATTGCGGGGTTATGGCATTAAAAAGATTGAGAGCCACTGCTCTACATAGATATTAGGCAACCACAGGGACTGCCATCTGATCCTGATCCCCAGCACCACATGCTGCACCAATGCCACCCCCAGGGCAGGCTGAACTGACCATAAAAAAAGATCAATAGTCCATACATAATGCTAAGAGTTTACTTGGAAATTTTATATGTAATAGTCTCCCTGAGACTCTAATTTTTAATAAGGATACAATAATGTTTATAAAATCATGTGTTCTCTAAAATGATTACCTTAAGACACTTGTGTATAAACAGGTCAAAGTTAAATTAAGAGGGAACCAAAGAAAAATAAAATTTAATATTTCCAGGAAACATTTGGAATCCTGGGAAATTTAAACTTTCCTTAAATGGTTTACATAATAAAATAAAGCAAGTCCTAACAAAAGAGAAATTTACAGCTCTCCCACTATTAAGCATGAATTCCTAATAGATACAACTACAACGTATGAAAAGGTCTTGTATGAAATGTGTACATGAGTCCTTGTATGAAGTTTCAGGCTTGAACTTAACTTTAGTCTGAAATTTGATTTGTGGTTGTAATTCCTCCACATCCTGACAGTGTCAAATGCATATCTTCTGTGACAGGAATTTTATTCATCCTAAAATTCAAATTATTCACCTTATAGATTCAAATTTGTGGGGCCCGGCAGGATGGCTCAGTGGTCTAAAGCACCTGCTTGGGGAAGCTTGGGTGGCTTCAGGGACCGCGGTTTGATCCCCGGCACCACATGCTACGCCAGCCCTGCCCTCAGGGCGGGCTGAGCCAGCCATAAAAATGAATGAACAAACAAAGGTTCTGAAACAAGAATAAAAATAATAAATAAAAAATAGATTCAAATTAGTATATTCTTCACTTGAGTGCAGTTAAAGATGACTACACATATAATGAAATGTGTCACCATGAAGCCAGGCGTAGTGGCACACGCCTGTAATCCCAGCACTCGGGAGGCTGAGGCAGGAGGATTGGTGCGAGTTCGAGACCAGCCTGAGCTACAAAAGTGAGCTCAAGGCCAGCCTGAACTGCATAGTGAGACCCTGTCTCAAAAAGACAAAAAAAAAAAATGTGTCACCATGAGTGACAGCAAGCAGAATAAAAACAGAACAGAGAAATAAACTTGGAGGGCTGGCCAGATAGCACAAGGGACTAAAACTCCTACTTAGACAGGTGCAGGGGTTGAGGTTCAATCCCAGCATGCTGTGCAAGCCCCATCCCTAGGGTGTGCTGAGGCTGTGACTGAGACTGGGTGTGGTGGTGCACACCTGTAATCCCAGAGCTTGAGAGGCTAAAAATAGGAGGATCACTGAGTCCGATAATGAAACCCATGTACTACATACTTTTAAAAAAGAAACAAAGTTGGATTCACCTGAAATATTACAATTATCTGGTCTATAATTAAAATAATTGACATAAACTTAAACTTGAAGTTGTTGAAAAAACAAGAAACTATAAAATGACAAATAAAAAATAGAACTGTCAGATATAAAATGTTCTAATCAAAATATAATGCAAAAGATTTAATACAAAGTGGACCCCCACAACAAAAAAATTAGTGAGCCAGAAGTAAGGTAGAATATATTTATCAAACCTTAGCTGTGCAAACTAGTAAGACAAATATATGAGGTTATTTGAAATGTGAAAGAAAAAAGTTTTACCATATACTCAACCAGAACCCCAGAGGAAAAGATGAAAAATACACAAATAAAGCAATATTTGAAGAAATAATGCGGGCTGGGAAGATAGCTCCGAGGCACAAGTGCCTGCTGGGCAAGTGCAAGGTCGTGAGTTCGAACCCCGGTCCCACAAAAAAAAAAAAAAAAAGAAATAATGGCTTGAGAAATTCCCATAGTTGATGAAAACATTAATAAATCGACATGAGTGACCTGAATAAACAGGATGAATGCAAAAGATATATATACCTAGAAATCTGGAAAGTAACATTTCAGAAAGTTAAAGAGAAACCTTTTTTAAAGCCACTAGGAAGAGAAACCTAACCTTGGAAAACATGACAGACTGGCAGGTCTGCTCCATGTTTTTTTCAACACTAGAAATGGAAAATAAAGCTATTTTCAAAATGTTGATAACATAATCAAATCAGTTTTATTTCAGTTTACTTTTTTTAAAAATGTATTTGGTATAGGGTCTCACTATGCAGCTTCAACTCATAGTGATCCTCCTGTTTTCAGCCTTCCCAGCTCTGGGATTACAGGTGTATGTCACCACACTGGTCTCAGTGGCTAGCTCAGCACACCTAGGGTTGGGGGTGGTATGGCACGTGGTGCAGTGGATGGAACCCATCCGCTTGCCTAAGTAAGTTTACTTTTAAGCTAATTAAGTTCATAGGATATAAAGACATTTTCTTTCTTTCTTAAATACAGCCTCTTATAGTGTTTCTCTTTACCCATCCATTGCCAGAATCTTGGGTCCACAGGTTTTGCCTCTCTCTGTTGTTAGCCTTATTCACCTCTAGTGACATTTATTTCTCCACCCTTATGACATTCATTTCTCAGGCATGGCCATAATGACCTCATAGAGATTGTAGTCTCTGACAGCTTGCCTCTCCCCCACCCCAAGGGGGGCTTTTCACACACTAGGCAAATGCTCTACCACTGATCTACCCACAGTCCAAGCTGCATTGTTGCTGAAGTCACAAACATCTTTCCCTTAATGTATGAAATCTTATCTTTCTTTAAAGGCCTCAAACATCATTTACACCAATAAATCCCAAAGTTGTCTTGGCAGTTAAAACCACTTTTCTCATTTACATAACTACTTATCTTATTTTAAAATATTTTTTCTCAAACAGTAACAGTGATAGTCACACTCCTATTCCTTTTCTTTTTCCCTGTGTTTAATCTATTGGTTGATAGCAACAACACTCATTTAGTTCCCGACACTTGAAAAAAAAGTATATTTAGCTTTACTCCTTCCTGTCCCCTTCTTTCTCATCTAATTTATCACTGTACCACCATCGTCTTACCTGTATTACTGCAGTCAGTTCTAACCAGTCACCCATCTTTATTCTTTGTAAAGTATCAATTGAGAAAGCACATAGCCTTTGAAAATAGAAAACCATGATCATGTCACTTTTTTATTACAGCCTTTTAATAACTTTGTACTTCCACTAATGCAAAAACCAAAGGACATACCATACTCACAAAATATTTAGATATCTTCCTAATTTCAACTTTCACCATTTCTTCCCTTCTTGTTCTGTACCTCAGTCAAATAGATCTAATTTAAGTTCTTGCAAAATGCTTCTCTTATTTTGGATTTGTACAGCATGTTTCAATTTGCCTAGAAATTTTCACCACATTGTTGTATTACTTATACTCATTTGATATATAATTTAGAATATACTTTTACCATGAAAAGTCATTTTTGTACGCCCATATTTGAGGCAGATACACCTGAATTTTCCAACCTCCTAAAATCAAATATTCACAGGTGCAGGGTTCAAGTGCATACCTTTATTTTTATTGTCTTTAAAGTATTTGATGATTAATAGGGGAGACCTCTAGTTCCCATTTCTAATTTTACGGAGAATCTCTGGCTTACTAACCCATTATATACAAAAGTCCTCTTAAATATATTTGCTTCTTTCATATATTTTCTTTAGAGACCATAAACTTTTTTGAGGCAGGGACTGTAGCTTAAATATATGCACTACAGCTCCAACACATTATAGTTTATTGTGTTAATAGCTAAATAGCAGTAGCATCATTTATCACAAAGAATGCAATACAAAGAAAAACAGGAATATAGAAGAAAATATAATTTAAAGTATTCAGCAAACACCTAACATGAATTAATACTTTGCCTCAAACTTCTTTGTTGAAAACTTACAATCTGCAGAGTCGCACGGTGGCGCTGCAGGATAAGATGGAAAAATTAATGTACCGACGGAGGCTTTGGTTTCCCTTAACAAGTGAGCTAAGAGCACGGGAGAAAACAAAACAATGCAGCTTTCAACAGAAAGATAGGACACCAACACTTCCAAACGGAATTACTAATACATAGATAACACAAGGGCACAGGTGAGAGGAGCTGCTCATAGAGCTGCTACAGATTGAGTTAAACGTTCCAGAGAGACTTTTGCATAAGGAATCATGGAGCCAGGAGAGGGGACCGCTCAACTGGTAAGGCAAGCGCTGCTTCTCTTTTTTTTCTTGGGTGGGACTTTGGTGTATTCAGAGACCTGGGAGTATTCTGTGGCAGAGGAAGCAGAGATTGGCTTCTGTGTAGGCAACGTGCTAAAAGATATGGATTCCCACGTAGGTGTGGAAGACCTGGCTGCACGAGGGGCCAGAGTCATCTTTGATGACTATAAATCCTACTTGCGGTTGGATCTGCAGACGGGAAACCTGTTCGTAAATGAGCAGTTGGACCGGGAGGCACTTTGTGGAGCCACTGAACCCTGTATATTGCATTTCCAGGTGATACTAGAAAATCCTTTGAAATTTTTTCGAGCTGTGCTTTCTGTCAAAGACATAAATGATCATACGCCTATGTTCCTAGAGAAACATATGCTCCTAAAAATCTCAGAAGGTACTTCTCCAGGCACCTCCTTCCAAATGGACAGGGCACAGGACTTAGATGTAGGAACGAATACTGTCCAAAACTATACAATAAGTCCCAATGCTTATTTCTACATTAAGTTACATGACAGTGGTAAGGACAGAAAATATCCAGAGCTAATACTGAACCAATCTCTGGATCGAGAAAAGGAGCCTGAGTTTAATATAACTCTAACAGCCTTAGATGATGGGTCCCCTTCCAAGTCTGGGACTGCACTGATTCAAGTGGTGGTAGTGGATATTAATGATAACGCACCAGAGTTTGAGAGACCATTCTATGAGGTTCAATTACCAGAGAACAGTCCTGTGCACTCCTTGGTAATCAAGGTGTCTGCTACAGACTTGGATGCAGGAATATATGGAGAAATATCTTATTCTTTTTCCCATGCCTCTAGAGATGTACAGAATACTTTTGAAATCCACCCAATTTCTGGGGAAGTCCATTTAAAATCGCTACTAGATTTTGAGGCGATACAGTCCTATACAATAAATGTTCAGGCCATTGATGGTGGCAGTCTTTGTGGAAAGTCAGTCATTACAGTTCAAGTTGGTGATGTGAATGATAATGCACCAGAAATAGCCATGACTTCACTTATCAGTCCTGTTCCTGAAAACTCTTCCCCGGAGATGGTGGTCGCTGTTTTCAGCGTAAAAGACCAAGACTCTGGAGACAATGGGAAGATAGTCTGCTCCATTCAAGAGGACTTGCCTTTTCTCTTAAAGCCTACATTTAAGAATTTCTACACTGTATTAACTGACCGCTCACTGGACCGAGAAAGTCAAGCCAAATACAACATCACCATCACTGTCACTGACTTGGGGACACCCAGGCTCAAAACCCAGCACACCATTATTGTACAGGTCTCTGACGTCAACGACAACGCCCCCACCTTCACCCAATCCTCCTACACCTTCTTCATCCCAGAAAACAACAGCCCCGCCCTGCTCATAGGCACCATCAGCGCCACAGACAAAGACGCAGGCTCCAACGCCCAGGTCACCTACTCGCTACTGCCGCCCCAGCACCCGCAGACACAGCCACAGCCACAGCCGGACCTCGCCTCGCTGGTGTCCATCAACACCGACACCGGGCAGCTGTTCGCGCTGCGGGCGCTGGACTACGAGGCCCTGCGCGCCTTCGAGTTCCGCGTGGGCGCCGCAGACCGAGGCTCGCCTGCGCTCAGCAGCGAGGCGCTCATGCGAGTGCGCGTGCTGGACGCCAACGACAACGCGCCCTTCGTGCTGTACCCACCGCACAACGCGTCCGCGCCCTGCACCGAGCTGCTGCCCCGCGCCGCCGAGCCCGGCTACCTGCTCACCAAGGTGGTGGCGGTGGACGCGGACGCGGGCCAGAACGCCTGGCTGTCCTACCAGC
>PVJA010025561.1:0-30638 GCA_004027025.1 Myocastor coypus
ACCATTTTTGCCTCTCCAGTTTCAGGTAAAATCTGAACTACAACATGAAGAATGAGTAGAGCCAATCTTCAAATCCAAACAGGATAGTGGACTCCCACAAGTCACCTCTCTCTTTCATCCAAAAGAGCAGGAGGATCACTATGAGTCCAAGCTACACAATGAGACCATGCACAAAACACACACACAATCACACACACACACACACACACACACACACACACACACACACAATCTGGCGGTCTCCAGAAGTGCTTAACCTGTTCTTCCTGCTGCTTACACATGGCTTTGCCCACTGAGTCCCTCGCCTGCAGACATGTCGGTCTTCAGCCCCCAACTTGCCCACTACTCAGACGGGAAGATAGCCTTTGAAGAGTTCGAGCTGTATGGAGAAGAGAGGAAGACATGGGCGAATACTCTTCAAGAAGAAGAAAAAGTACTATCTGAGGAACACCTGGCTGACGCTGAAGTGCCTTCCTGATTGGGAATTGGCTCTTCAAGATCCCACTTCAGGGATGCCAGTGAAGCCCTACCTCTGCTGCCACCAACACAACTACCTCCCTTTCGCAGGTGCACCAGAACTACCACCAGGGTGTCGAGGCTGCCATCAACTTCCAGGTCAAACTGCAGCTCTCCACCTTCCAGTTCTTCTCAATGTCTCACTTCGTTGACCACTATTCTGTGGCTTCGAGGAACTTTGCCGAATGTTTCCTTGACAAATCTCATGAGCAGAAAAAAATATGCCAGGAAGCTGCTGAAGCTGCGAATCCATCATGATGGCCAGATCTTCCTGGAGGATATCAAGAAACCAGACCGTAATGACAGGGAGAATGGGCTGAACGTGATGGAGTGCACACTGCACTTGGAGAAGAGTGTGAACCAGTTCCTCCTGGAGCTCCACAATCTGGTCACTGACAAGACCAACTCCCACCTGTGTTACTTCCTGGGGGTGGGAGAGACGCACTACTTGGAGGAGCAGGTAAAGGCCATGTCTTAGTTACTTTTTACTTGTTGCTGAGACAAACACCCAACACTCAAAATGAGGGAAGGAAAGGTTTACTTTGCTCCCCATTACTGAAGATTTCAGTCCATATTCAGCTGGCTCCAAAGCAGACTATCCCATGACAGAGAGCAACCTTCCATGGAGGCAGGCAGAGAGCAAGAACACTGGGAGAGCTAGCAGCTGCTCAAACAGCTAACTTCTCTTCCTACCTTACATTGAAATGCAGATCACCTGCCCCAGGGAGTGGCAGCACCCATTTCCACAATAATCAATTATGAATTCCAGAAGCTGCCCATCATTAGGCTTTGGGGGGCACCTATACACAAACCATAACAGGCCATCAAAGAGCTGGGTGACCACGTAACCAACCTGCACAAGATGGGAGCACACAAGTCCCTCATGACAGAGTACCTCTTTGACAAGCATACCCTGGGGGTCAGTGACAATGACAGCTAAGATCAGCAGGCAGCACCTGCATGTTGGGGTTGCCTTCATATTTTCTATAACCTGTAGCAGAATATCTACTGAAGTTCTTTCATTCCTTCAAATAGTTTGCACATGGCCAAAAAGAAGTGTCTTAAAACCTTGTGACCGCTGGACATGGTGGTTTCCACCTGTAATCCTAGCTTTCTGGGGGCTGAGGCAAGAGGATACTAAGTCAGAGCCTAAATTTGGCAACTGAACCACTTACAGACCCTGCCTCCAAAAAAAAGCTCTTGGAATGTAGCTCATTGTGAAGCCACTAAGTTCCATCCCCAGGACTGGGAAAAAAAATCCCTATACAAACAAAAAATAAAAATACCTCTATCACTACCACCACAACAAAAAGAAATGTGACAACAGCATAAATACTTAGTGGGATCAAGCTCAAAAGTAAAAGTGTGATCCTCCAGACATGAGCGATATTTCATTTTCTGAGAGTTTGCAGGCTCCATTCCAAATCTACTAATCTGGGCTTTAAAAACTTTCTTGGAGTATTTCTGTGCATTTCAAATTTGGAGAAGCACTACCTTAAAATATGATGTTTTTGGCAGTTCTTTGAACAACTATGATTATTAACACACATTAACCGTACAAATTGACATGCTTTGCCGACTCTTCCATGCCTACCAGCACATAACATGGTTTGATTATGTCCACAGTGTATTCTATCAGCCCATCCCTGTCCCATTCCTTTATCCTGCTAGTCTTTCTACTTTCAGGTCACAGTCCACATTGCTTTCTTTGAAACAGGGTCTCGCTATGGAGTTCAGGCAGGCCTTGAAGCAACAGCAATCCTCCTGCCTCAGCCTCCAGAGGGCTGGAATTACAGGTGTGCATCACCCTGCCTAGCTTGGGTCACATTTCTATTTTGGTCCCAGGAATCCAACTCAGGAGCTTGTGCCCATATGTGCCAGGCAGGTGGTTGTGCTGCTGAACTATATCCCAAGCTCTCGGATCACTTTTTAATTTAGAATTTTTTCTAGATTCTGTTTGCCTTAAAGGTCATTTTTACTGAGTGTAATTTAAGGTGTAAACTTGTTTTTTTTTATACTTATCTTTTTTTCCCCACTTATGTATGTGGTACTGGGTCTTACTATACAGATCGAACTTAAGATGATCCTCCTGTTTTTACATCCCCAGAGCTAGGATTACAGGTGTGCACCACCATTCCTCCATTCCTGGATTCTGTCTCCAGGTCGCTGGGGGCAAGGCCAGCACAGCATGCAGGACCAGGGCTCTAACCCTTTGCGCTTACCTAAGCAAGAGTTTAGTCCACTGTGCTATCTCTGCCTGCCCAAATATACTTACCTTGAGATACATAACATAATGAAATGATCACCACAATCACTCGCCATCATATGCTGTGATCTTTTCCTTTTGCTGTTTTTTGTGATAAGAGTACATAAACTATAAAAGATCTGGGCCAGCAAGATAGCTCAGCAGACTAAAGCACTTGCTTAGGCAGAGCACAGAGACCAGCATTCGATTCCCAGCATGCTGTGTCAGCCCCGCCCCCAGGGCATGCTGAAACTGTGATTCAGAATGGTCAAGGTCTCATACCCCTGTAATTCCCAGCATTTTGCCAAAGGGACTTTTTTGGCCTTTTTTAAAAAAAATAACTGTTTTCTTTTTTGGTACCGGGAATTGAACTCTGGGCCTTGTGCTTGCTAGGCAGGAGCTGTGCCACTGAGCTACATCTCTGGCCCAATCCTAACACTTTGGAGGCTGAAAACAGGAGAATCATTACAAGTCCAATCTACATAGTGAGATGTTCTAGGCCTTGTACTAAATACACACACACACACACACACACACACACACATATGTGAGATCTTAAAGAAAAATGGAGGTATCTGTGAGTTCACGTATATTTACAGTTAAGCATTTTTGTGTACTACGTTAGAGTCTTATCTAATCTCTTTATTTGATTGGAATTTCTGATAATAAGCCTTTAAAAGGAAGGTTACACTCACATCAGAATAATTTCTCTGAGGGAGTTGATAGAAGGGATGTTTTTCAAGCTGAACATAATCCAGCATCAGGGAAATTGAGGCAAGAGGATGGCAAAATTGAAGGTCATCCTGGTCTACATAAGAGATCCTGTGTCAAGAAACCAAAAAACAAACAAACAAACAAACAAAACCCCAAACCAAACACATTCTTTCTTTCAAAAACTTTAAAACTGGGCCAGGGATATAGCTTAGAGGCACAGTACTTGCCTGGCAAGTGCAAGGTCCTGAGTCGGATTTCTGGTACACCCCCATAAATGAATTGAAGACACAACTTTAAAATTAATTAATGAAGAGGCTGGAGATATAACTTGGCTGTCTAAGCAGCTGCCTGGCAAGTGTAAGGCATGGGACATGGAAACCTGGGCACTCCCTGCCTGCCATCAAGCGTGGACATGGTGGCACACTCTTGTAATTCTGGTGCTGGGGAGACTAAGACAGGAGGATCACTACAAGTCTGAGCTGCGTAGTGAGACCCTATAACAAATAAATAAATATGTAAACAAATAAATAAATTTTATTTTATTAATTTTAATGAGACTAAAATATTATTGTAAAATAGAATTTTCACAACAGGGTGGTAGGACAGTTACAATAATTAATACATTGCATAGTGTTGTCTTCGTAGTAGTTGTTCAGAATACAAGATGTGGGCATGAAGTAGTTGTTCAGAGTACAAGATGTGAGCATGATATCTTTTCTAAACACTATCAGTTCAAATCTTCTCATTAAACTAAGAGAAAGTAGCTGTATATACAGTCCAATAGTCCATAATAGTAGTGGGTTATCAGCAGAACTGGCAGTGTTGTAAGCTGTTGACTTGAGCCTTTTACAGCTCAGTATACTAATCTGGCTTTACTTTTTTTTTTTTTTGTCTTTTTGAGACAGGGTCTCGCTATGCAGTTGAGGCTGGCCTTGAGCTCACTTTTGTAGCCCAGGCTGGTCTCGAACTCGCACCGATCCTCCTGCCTCAGCCTCCCAAGTGCTGGGATTACAGGCGTGAGCCACCACGCCCGGCTGGCTTTACTTTTTATAACTCATGGTTAAATTTTTCTGCTGGATGGTTAAGACCAAGTTAAAGCAAGGCCTATATAACAAAAACTGTACCTTTTGTGTCTGGCAAGGTCAGTCCAATCTTCTCAGGATTTACCCTGATAAATAAATATATAAATTTTAAAAGAAAAAAATTAATAAATTTCTTTCTTTCTTTTTTTTTTTTTGGTACAAGGGATCAAACTCAAAACCTTGCCCTTGCCAGGCAGGTCCATGTGTTGCTGAGCTACATGCTTGCTCTAGCTAGTTGATTTCTACTAAATATGAAAGTAGAGAGACTTGTGGATTTAAAAATTTGTCTTGAAAATAATTCCTTTTGGACTGGCCAAATAGCTCAGCAGATTAAATCACCTGCTTAAGCACAGTGGCCAGGTTCATCCCTGACATGCAGTGCCTGTCCCACTCCTGGGGGCGATGAGATGGTGATTGAGACTGGGTGTGGTGGTGCGCACCTATAATCCAAGCTTTGGGGAGGCTGAGCACAGGCGGATCACTACAAGTGATCACTCATAGTGAAACCCTGTAGACCCTTACTAAAATACACACAAAAAAAGGAAGAAAAAAGAAAACATCTTAAAATGTGATTTTATTTATTTATTCTTTTTTTTTTGTGGGACTGGGGTTCAATCTCACAACCTTGCACTAACCAAGCAGGCACTTGTGCCACGGAGCTATCTCCAGAACCCCTCATGTTTTTTTTTTTAAATTAGCCTACGTAAAATATTTTTCTTCCTGTCACTAAGGGTTTCAAAGAATCTCAATTGTTTTGTTGTAAATTTGGGAACTCTAAATAGAAGTTGCCTTTAAATGGCTAGCTTTTCAGTCTGGGGTGGGGGCTCATACCTGTAATCCCAGCATTCAGGAGGCCTGAGGCAGGAGGATCATTAAGGAATTCGAGACCAGCCTGGGCCACAAAGTGATTTCAAGGCCAGTCTGAACTGTACAGCGAGATCCCCCCCACTCTCTCTCATACACACATATGCACACACACAAATAAACAAAAACACCTAGAGTTTTACTTTTTTATTTTTTTAAGGCTGGCTTTTGGCTGTGTAATATAATATATAAATTTCCTTGAGTTTTACTCAAAGATGGATTGGTTGGAAAGAAAGTTTAATGTGGCCATTTGGAGACACAGATGGACAAACCTATTCTCACAGAAAGGGAGGAAATACAAAGTTTGAGGGCACTATTTTCATTTCCCCATGCTTGGTGAAATAATGTTATCTAGACTTAAGTTCCAGTTTCTCTGCCACAGACCTCGTGTGTCTCTGGATGGCTTTATTAACATGAGTCAGTGCCATGGCACGCTAAAAATAGAACCCAAGGGCGTGGGGATGAAGAAGTATTCCCAAGAGAATGGCAACTTCTAAAATGTGGAAACTTCCCTAGGGTGTAGAAATCCTTGTTTGGCTTCAGAATTTTTTTTTTTTTTTTTTTTTTTTGCAGTGCCGTTCAGGCTGGCCTTGTGCTCAGTTTGTATTGCATGCTGGTCTTGAACTCTCAAAGAACTTCCTGCCTCAGCCTTCCAAGTGCTGAGAATATGTTATTCTCCTTAAAGGAGGAGCTTTAGTCTACTGAGATATGTGGCCATTAAGCAGAGCACAGTGGCCAGCAGGTTCAATCCCCGCATGTTGTGCCAGCCTCACCCCTGGTACACACTGAGGTGGCAATTGAGACTAGGTGTGGTGGTGTGCGCCTAGTATCCCAGGGTTGGGAGGCTGAAAACAGAAAAACAGGAGAATCACTACAAGTTCTACCTACATAGTGAGACCCTGTAGACCCTGCAATAAATACATAAAAAAAGAAATGTACTCTAGGGCTGGGGTACAGTACTAGAATCCCTGTCTAGTATGCAGAGGAGCCTAGGTTCAATCAATGACATTGGGGAAAGGAGACTCAAATTACACAGTCTGCTGGAATCACAATACACCAAGATTATGAGTGGTAATTTTTTTCCAGCCCTTTGTAGTTTTTGGGCCCTGGGATAGGAAGTGTTCACTCAGCCTTCACAAAGAGCCTATGAAGCTTTATCTATTTCACAACAGAAAGTAAAATTTTCATTAGAAATCTGTATATGGAGTCATATCTAAAGTTCCTGGAAACTTTGTTCTCCAAAGTTGCTGTTCTACTGTTGGAAGAGTGAGATGAATTGTGAGAGTCCAGCATCATGTTTGGATTTGGAGACTGACTCCACTTATTCTTAGTATTGTAGCTCAGATTTTTTTTTTCTTTTCGGGAACAGGGTTCCACTACGCAGTTCAAGCTGGCCTTAAACTCAATGGATAATGTAGGCTGGCCTCAAACTCACATCGATCCTTCAGCCTCAACATCCAGAGTGCTGGAATTACAGGCACGTGCCTCCATGCCTGATTTATAGTTCAGATTTTACCTGAAAATACACACAAAATAATATTAAGGAACATGGAATCCATGTCTTTTTTCAAAATATAATTTTCTTTTTAAAAATTTTCTTTCTTTCTTTCTTTCTTTCTTTCTTTCTTTCTTTCTTTCTTTCTTTCTTTCTTTCTTTCTTTCTTTCTATTATGGCTGGTTCATTCTGTCCTGGGGGTGGGGCTGGAGTAGCATGTGCTGCCAAGGATTGAATCTTGGCCTCTGAGGGTGCCTAAACTTGACCTAAGCAGGTGCTTTATGCCGCTGAGCTATCTCGCTGGCCCAAAATATAATTTTCATCTATCGGTTCAGTGTATCACTTTCATCATTTTATTTAATTCAGTCTTTTACAGAAGCAGCATCAAGAACAGATATCAATAGATTCAAGATTTCCTCTTGAAAGATGGATGCCCCCCCCAAAAGAGTAATGATTCATTTGAATTTTGGATTAAAAAATCAATGCATAAAACTTGAAATTCTTCAGATTTTATAGAGGTTTGGCTGAATCTTTTGTCTCCTGGTTTTGTTTATTTTTCAATTTATTATTTTGTAAAGGGTCTCACTACGCAGCTCAGACTCATAGTGATCCTATTTTCAGCCTCCTCAGTGCTTAGATTACAGGCATGTGCCATCATGCCCAAAGACAGAGGCCAGGTCAGTATGCCTGGGGCCGGGGACAATGCGGCATGTGCTGCCAGAGATTGAACCTCGGTCTTTGCGCTTGCCTAAGAACGCGCTTACTCCACTGAGCTATCTCGCCAGCCCTTGTCTCTTGGTTTTAAAAGAAAAAAAGTATTAGAAGACCAAAGCAGAGTTCAAGCAAGTACTCCATTGTATAAACTTCAAATGATGGGTAAATAAATGACATCAGTAAAGTAGAAACCCTTAATTGCTCAACCAGGTAATGGAGCAGTTTTCTCCCTGAAACAAAGGGCTGGCGGTATAGCTCAGTGGACTGTGTTTGCTTAGCTAAGTGTAGAGGCTAGGGTTTGATCCCTGGCTCCACATGCCACGCCAAACCAGCCCCCCGGTGCGCTGAGCCGTGATGGAGTCTGTACGTGGTGACGCTTGCCTATAATCCCAGAACTAGGGAGGCAGAAATCAGGAGGATCACTACGAGTCAGATAGCTTGGTGGACTAAAGCGCCTACTTAGGCAGATTGCAGTGACTGGGATTTAGTTCTCAGTGTGCTATGCCAGCCCCGCCCCCAGGGAGTGCTGAGACAGCGATTGAGACTGGACGTGATGGTGCGCTGCTGTTATCCCAGCCCTTGGGCGACTGAAAACCGGTGGATTACTACGAGTCCAATCTGATAACGAGACCCTGTAGACCCTGTACTGAATGCATTAAAAGAAAAAAAAAATGAATAGATGTTTCTGTGTCCCAGGGTGTGAAGATTGTAAGGGAAAAGAGAGGAGGTTAACAGTACAAAAATTTGTTTAAATAGGCCTAAAACAAACACTTGTAGCAGAAACTGTGTCAAGTATTCCTAGAGGTTAATTTAGAATTAATCGTATATATTTGAATTTTGGTGTAAGCAATGCTGCTCAAGTCGCTGGAGTTAGTGCCATGTGGAAGCAAAGGATGACAATTAGACACCAGGAACCAAAATATTTCAATAGATTGCTAATTCCATATGCATTCAGATACTTGCCTTGCTAGCTCCAGTTGACGCCAGCAATGAAGGTAACTGCAATCCAGAATGAGCTATTTCATGTATTGTAAATGGCTTTCAAATGAAATGTCTGCGGTTACATTCAATTTTCCCCTTTAATTTATATCATATTCCATTTAAAATCATTTTTCAAGTGTGAAAGAATCTCAAAATGCTTCAGAAACTTTACAGATGTGGTAATCGTATTATTTGATGCTAAAATGAAAATCTCTCTGAGGTGGAAAATGGGAGTTATTCAAGAGCAAACAGTGTACATTATAATCAATTAGATCCCAAATAACAAAACCTCTAGTGCACAACAAGCTATTACAGCTTCATAGGAATTCAGAATGCTGTACTTAATAAAGCAATTATAATCTGTCACACCATCCTCCAGATAAGCAGTACTACCCTGGAGCTTTCCTTATGGATTTCTTTAGTATAAATTAAATCTACTGAAGTACAACTAAGAATATTTAAACTTCTTATGAATTTTACTCTATGGGATATGTAGTATGTTTCTAAATTTAAATGTTCATGTTAATTGTATAGAATGTCAATTAAAATCAATTTTCTGCAGACAAAGTACATTTAAGCCTTATACATAATATAATAATTATGTCTATAAGAAACAATGACTATAAAACTTATTTAGATAGTTCAAGTGAATATAGAAAGAGGCAGTTGTATTTATATAGATGTTCTACTGTATATCATTATGAAAAAATGTTTTTAGATCATTATGTACTGTCATTTGAGCACTTGTGCTTTATTTTTGCCTTGCTAATTGTTACTTAGCTGGTTATTTTACAGCTGAAGTTCTATAAACACCACTGCTTTTTGTTTGCTTTTTTTCAGATACAAAGCAAACTCAGTTATAAATGACTGGTCTATTTTTGTTGACTTGGAGGTCACTAGTGACGAATCAGTTATAGAGATCAAGGATAAAATGAAATTAGAGAGCATTCAAAGGTGGCAAGCTTTGATAATGCCATCAAGATAAGTAAGGATGTGGTTCTTGGGGCCAAAAGATGAAAGATTTGACCTTATTTATGCTGATCAGTGAAATGCCTGTAAATGAAATTCTGGTGAACGGAAGATGCAAACAGACATCAGGTGCAGAGGTATTGATGCACAGGACCTCCAACGAAAGTAATGGCAGGTGTGGCAGTTGACGAGGTCACCAAGGGAAGGCACTGAAAGAAAGAAAATGAAAGGCTAGGAATTTCAGTTTTAGGAGATACATGAAGCCAAGCATGGTGGCACTTCTAATCCCAGCACTTTTGGAGGATGATACAGGAGGATAGTAAGTTCAAACACAGCCTGGGATGTTTTGTGATTTTAGAGAGACTTCATCCCCCAAAGAAATAAAAGATAAAAATCTGGGAATACAGCTCAATTAGCAGGTCCTGGTTCCATTTCTAGCATCCTCCAATGGTTGATAGAAAACTAATGAAAGAGATTATGAAGTGGAAAGGTAGAATAATTAATAGTGTACAAAGATCCAAAATCAACTGGATAATCAGGTATGGTGGCCCACACCTGTAGTCCCAGCACTGGGGAGGATGAGAGAAGAGGATCATTGTGAGTTTGAGAGCAGCCTATGCCACAAGGTGAGCTCAAGTCCAGCCTGAAATGCATAGGGAGACCCTGTCTCAAAATGGCTAAAAAGTTAAAACAAAAATCAAAACAAAACACACTGGGTAGTGGTGATGAAGCCTTCTTAAATGATGGATTAGATCAATAAGAAATGGCCCTATAATTTCATTACAGGTGAAATAGTTATTAAAAATGATGAGGTCTCTACTGTCCTTGAAAAGTTAATACAAAGCCAGTCACAGTAGCTCACACCTCTAATCCCAGCACTCAGAAAGCTGAGGCAGAGGGATTGTTGCAAGTTAGAGACTAGCATGGGCTACAGCGTGAGCGCAAGGCCAATGTGGACTGTATAGTAACACCCTGTCTTAAAAAAAGGAAGAGAGAGAGAGAAAGAGAGAGAGAATTTTATACAGATAAAAGGTAATAGCATAGATAGTGTCATAATATTTAGTTACAAAAGAAGATACATGTATACTTGGACTGACACTTAGGAAGCTGACAGTAAGGATTTGTTCTGGAGGAAGCAGAACAAGACCCTGTCTCAAAATAAAAGATGAAAGAGAGCTAGAAAAGGACTAAAGTTTATTTTTTATTATATATCTTGTACACAGTTTACCCTTTAAAAATTATGTGCACTATATGAAATGTTTAAAAACAAACAACTTGGGCCATCGAGATGGCTCAGTGGTCTGAAGCCTGCTTGGGCAAGTTTAGGAAACTACAGGGACCACAGTTGGACACCCCCCCACACCACATGCTGCACCAGCCCCACCCCCAGGGCAGGCTGAGCCCTGTCATAATAAAAACAACAACAACTGGAACAGGGAAGTGATTAGTGAGTAGTTTTGAATACCGTAAGCACACCAAACAGAATGGGATAATGCCCTTTGACTAGATGCTTAAGGAGTCTGGGTAACTTTCAGTACATAGTTTAAGGTAAGTCATTGGGGTATTTAAAGAGAAAACTGTATTACAAATGGTTCAAAAGCATGCTTGAGGAAGACAGAATTTCTCTTGATATAGTTGAAATTTGATGGGATAAAGTTGTAAACTGATCAGTTTTTTTGTGTGTACATATAAATCCATATTTATGAAACGTATATCCATCCTTCTCTGCTTAGGAAAAAGCAATGATGTATTTTATCAGGGAGTAGATATTGACAAATAGGATGTGACAGAAAAGTCTACTGCTGAGGAATTTAGAATGCTACTAAGAGCACTTAGAGCTGAGCACAGGGGAGCCAGGGTGGAAGAAACTCAGTGAAGACTGAGACTGAGCTAGGTGTGGATGATATCGTAATGGAAATAAATTGGAAAATATTTTTCACACTAGCAGAGGTAATTGGATAAGAAGAATAATATCCACTCAGAGGAACTGAAATCAAGGCAATAATTTTTACCTACCATTCAGGAGGTTGATGGAAATTCGTATAATAAGATTTCAGCTACAAAGGAAATAATTGTACTTTATTATACTCAGCAAAGTAAAAGCAGTTAAAACTCAATTTCATAAGTTTAGGTTTTATGACAGGAAAAACGGTAAGCTGTCCTCATATAGTGCCAACTCCTTGATTGCATCTTGTTGTTGTTGTGGGAAAGTGTGATTTTTATAAAAAGTAACTTAAGGGATAAAATGAAGAACAAGTATAAAGAAAATTTTGCATTTTGTCCTTGAATAAAGAAATACACGTAGCTAAAGCCAACCCAGAGCAAGTGGCACTACACGATTGTGATTTTAGCATACTTCCGGGTGAGTTCTGTAGAATTTACCAGAGAGTTTCTGGAGTTGGATAAGATTGGCACTAGGGCAGCAATGGTGAACCTCTGGCATGCATGCCACATAGCAGACACAAAACTCTTTCTGTTGGCATGTGAGCCAGGTTGTCACAGGAGTTGTTTTTCTGAAGTAAAACCTTAGTATTCAGAATTAATTACACTGTTGGCATTTTGTAATAAATAAGTGGAGCTTTATATTCCAGTTTTATTTTCTGTTTTATGGATTCCACTTAGGGCAGGAGGTCTCTGAAAGTTTTCCCATCACTGCTTTGGGGTACTCACATGGTTGTGGCTGTGAAAGAAAACAATGTTTAGCCCTGAAGGTGCTATCTACCCTTTGATCACAGATAAATCCTTGATAGGTCTTTGCAGCCTGCAGACATCCTTGGAACCTGATTTTATAGACTTATAGAGCACCAGAACTTGCCTGTGGGGCCATGGGTCTGGTACTGTGAGTGGGGACAGGTCAAGTCACATTTGAAAGTACTGTAGGAGTTTCAAATGCCTGCTTTTACGACTAGATATAAATAATATTCTTTGAGATAGCATAGACTATCATGAAATAAATATTAACAGAGAAAAATACTAGTTTATTTATTTATTTATTTATTTATTTATTTATTTATTTATTTTTGGCTGGCTCAGGTTGCCTTAACAGTGGGTGTGGGCATCATTATCCCCTGTGCCTTACTGAGATTGGCTGAGCATGTGCTTAAACCACTGAGCCAACCTGAAAGCTCTCCATACACTTTTAAATGTTAGATTTTAGTGGCCAGTGATTTAGCTCAGTGGTACAGTCAGTGCCTATTTGTCAAATGTGAGGTCCTGAGTTCGATTCCTTGAACTCTCTAAAATCAATAAAATAAATATTAGATTTTAACTTAAGCGATTGAACAAAACAACCAAAACTCACTAATGGAAATGTTCATCAATTAAGAGTTTAGAAACTAGCTTTGATCAGATTTAGGTAGAAAAAAAAACAGTGGATAAAATGTTATTATTTGTTAGTTAACTTGAAGTAGATGTAAATCAGCTACATGTAACTAAAGCCACTCTTCAGATGATGGGTATTTTTCAACCACTCTTCAGATGATGGGCATTTTGGTTGTTTGCAGGATTTGGTTATCACAAATTGTGCTGCTATGATTCTTGTTATGTCTTTTTGAAACAAGGTTTCATTATGCAGTTCAGGCTGGCCTTTTCTAGCCCAGACTGGTCTGAACTCCCAGTGATCCTCCTACCTCAGCTTCCCAAGTGCTAGGATTATAAGGACATGCCACCACTCTCAGCTAGCTAAAGTATTTTGAAAGTCATATTTTTAAAAACTGTCCCTTTTTACTGGGCATGGTAGTACACATGTGTAGTCCCAGCCCTCTGGAGACTGAGGCAAGGAGGATCATTGCGACCAGCCTGGCAGGAAGCTCATTGTGACCAGCCTGGGTTACAAGTGAGCTCAAGGTCAGCCTAGACTGCATAGGGAGAGCCTGTCTCAAAAAAAAAAAATCCCTTTTGCAGGGGCAAGAAGAGCTGGTCTTTGGTTGATAGTCTTATCTGTCCTCCAGAAAAGATATAGATTATCATAAATTTTAATCATAAGTTTATAAAACATTGACAATGGTTTAAAAGCACTAGTTCTAAAATGAAAAAGTAAAATGTACACTAACAGAAATTTTTAAAAGATGTAGAATGAAATATAGTCTTGTTCTAGAAAGACAATTGTGTGCTTTTAACTTTTTTGCATCAATGTAGAAAAGAAATATCTGTTAAATAATTGTGTGCATATATGTCTTAAAATACAATTTTGAACATCAGTTTCTGTTAAACAATGCATTTTAGGGCGAGTGAGATGGATCCATGGTCTAATCCGTCTGCTTAGGCCAGCTTAGGCAAGTGTGCAGGGAAGACGGTTCAATTCCTGGCATCACATGCTGTACCAGCCCTACCCCAAAGGTGGGTTGAGCCAGCCACAAAAAATAAAAAACAATGTATTTTAGAGATCCTTTTATTTTTTCCTTCTTTTTTTTTGTGGTACTGGAGATTGAACTCAGGACTCTATGCTTGCCAGGCAAGTACTTATTCTACTGAGCTATCTCCCCAGCACAGAGATTCTTTTTTTTTTTTTTTCTTTTTCAGTATTCTTTTTTTTTTTAATTTTAAAGAGTAAAACTTGCAGAAACAAAGATAGAAAAAAACAGTAACAAGTAAGAGTACATATAGTACAGAATTTCTAAACAAGAAAAATTTAACAATGGTTGCATTACATATTTTCATCATCAAATCAGTATAGATCAATAGACATGATCTATAGACTGATCAAACAATTAAACATTAACACTTTCAATAAACATTAATTTTTTTTAACTTTACCAAATGCATTTTGTATTTAAGTCACTCTTCTAAAAACATTATAGGAATTGAGAATGCAGAAAACGGAAGGTCCTGAGGTTGATTCTGGCAATGTCCAAAATTTATTTATTTATTTATTTATTTATTTATTTATTTATTTATTTCTTCTTTTGAGTCCTTACACTAGAGACACTATACAATATTTGCATATGTAGGTCTGGTTTATTTCACTTATGAGTATACATTCAAGATACATCCATTTATATATGAAGTTTTCTAGTTTATCCTTCCTTATAGCTGAGTAATATTCCATTTTATGAAAATACCACATATTTTTCAACCACTCTTTAGATGATGGGCATTTTGGTTGTTTGCAGGATTTGGTTATCACAAATTGTGCTGCTATGAACATAGGTGCACAGATATCACTATGATAGGATGTTTTCAGTTCTTCTGGGAAAATTCCCAGTAGGGGAATAGCTGGATTGAATGGGATTTCCAGCTCTAGGTTTTTTTTTTTTTTTTTTTTTTCTTGTTTCAGAACTTTTGTTTGTTTATTTATTTTTATGGCCGGCTCAGCCTGCCCTGAGGGCAGGGCTGGCACAGCATGTGGTGCCAGGAATTGAACCGAGGTCCCTGCAGGTGTCCAAGCTTTCCTAAGCAGGTGCTTTAGACCACTGAGCCATCCTGCTGGGCCCCTCCCGCTCTAGTTTTTTTTTTGTTGTTGTTTGTTTATTTATTTATTTTTATGGCCGTCTCAGCCTGCCCCGAGGGCAGGGCTGGCGCAGCATGTGGTGCCGGGGATCGAACCGCAGTCCCTGCAGCCGCCTAAGCTTTCCTCAGCAGGCGCTTTAGACCACTGAGCCATCCTGCCGGGCCCATCCAGCTCTAGTTTTTTAAGGAATCTCCACACTGCTTTCCATAATGTTTGCACCAGAGAGATTCTTTTCTATAAGCAGACATATTTACTTATAAATGTTGATTTAGGCTGGGCATAGTCATGCACACCACCAATCCTAGCACTCCAGAGGCTAAAGCAGGAGGATTATTGAGTTTGAGACAAGCCTGTGCTGCAAAGTGGGCTGAAGGCCAGCCTGAACTACATAGTGAGACCCTGTCTCAACAAGACCAAAACAAATAAACAACAAGACAACACAAAACAGTACAGCATGGGGGCTGGGGAGATAGCTCAGTGATATAAGTGCCTGCATGACAAGCACAAAGTGCTGAGTTTAATCCCCAATGCCACAAACTAACAAACAAAAAACCCACTTTACTCTAACAATTGTATAGCATGAATATTTAAAATTTTGACAGAAACTGGGAAATTTTTCTCTAAATATGCTTACAACCTCATCAATAGGGTACAAAAGTGCCTGGTTCTCAAAGCTTTGACTTTTGGCAATTGGAGAGAAATTTTTAAAATTTCTAAAATTATTAAAAGTGATTGAGATCACTTTATTTATTTATTTATTTTAGAATTTTTTATTTTATTTATTTTTTTTCTTGTTTTAGAACCTTTATTTGTTTATTCACTCATTTTTATGGCCAGCTCAGCCCGCCCCGAGAGCAGGACTGGCGCAGCATGTGGTGCTGGGGATCAAACCGTGGTCCCTGAAGCCGCCCAAGCTTTCCCAAGCAGGCCCTTTAGACCACTGAGCCATACTGCCGGGCCCCTGAGATCACTTTAAAAGTAAGGAATTAGTGATAAACATTTTGTGAAGGCCTCCGTATACATGTGGGTCTCTTTTAGTAACAGGATCACCAAAGAATTTGTTACAGGAAGAATCATTATGTGGATCAGAGTTCTCATACAATGCGCAGTGCTGAATTTTTTTTTAAAGAAGTGACAGTTTCACTGATAGGTTTCAGTTTTCAAAAAAGGGGAAGAAACCCGATTCTGCAGCTTGGTGTGGGTTTGTCAGTTATTACCTCCTCATTTCCTGGGACTTCCCACTGCCTATTTAGCACAAATCATACTTCAGTGAAAATATCTTTTTCCATAGGATCAGTTATAAAGAGAATGGCCATGTGATGACCAGCTAGCTCAGTCTCGGTCTTACTTGTGAAGGACTCAGGAACCTTTCTGTGCCGTCTTCCAGGGCTTGTTCTCTTTTTGGTCAACTACTGCAGAAACCAAAGAGCAGACTACTTACTGAAGGTAAGAAAAAAGGAGGCAAAGGGCCCTGTAACTCTGTTTACATTTCCTCTCATTTCTCACCTCATACTTCCTTAACCCTCTGTCATCAGAACTCAGGTGGAATCTTGCGACATCTAAAATGCTTTCCTAGCTTGCTAAATCAGAGGTGCGATGAGGCAAACATTCACTGGCATTGGACAGTAAGTATAGCCAAACACTTCCTTCTCTTAATTTCATGTCCACATTTTGTGCATTTCTAAAATACTTTGTTAAACTAAAACCTGTGACTGGTTAGATTAAGATCATTGTTGTAAAATTTATTCAATCTTCCTTCACTAATATGTACACTAGTTCAGCTTCTGTGTTTTTAAAAGAAGGCCTAAGAACTTAAGCAGAATGTTACAGGGGCAACATATCTTTGGAGGTAAGTTATGGTGATTAAATTTAGAGAAAAGCACAATCACTGTGTGTGCTAATTGGATTTTACTCTCATTTTTTTGGTTCAGTGAATTTATGATGGTAGTGTTCTACATGGCAAGATATTTTCAAAGTAAATGCGATCTACAGTGATGATAGTTTCAAAATGGTCATCTGGGTGATTTGGGGAAAGACTGCTTTTTGGTATTCAAGACAAGGATATGTATGTGTGAACTTTCATTTGAATTGTCTCTAGATTTGCTCAAACATGATTTCTCTTGTGCTGTTTGTGCTTGAATATAGACCTGATTTAGTTATAATATTCACATTGCTATTGTAGCACATTTCCATCTTTGGAGGGTGGGGGGACAAGGTCTTGCTGCATAGTTCAGGCTGGCCTTGCACGCACTTGAAATCTCTACTATCCTCCTGCCCCTCAGACTATGGAGAGCTGGGATTACAACTAAGCACAGAGTTCTTGCATAGGTCCACCGGAGACTATTATTTTAGAGCTTTTCTTAGGACTATTGCAATGGCAATTTGGGAAATATATAAAAGTAGCCATGATGTTTAAAATACTTCTATCAAGTTACTGAAACATTTCCAATCACATGCATAATGGTTATTTTAGATTTATAAGATACTCTCCCTCTAAGCTCTTAACAAATGTGACATAATGTAAATGTCCCTTTATTTTAGTAAATATAGTTACTTTTCCTAAATTTTTATTTTTAAAAGCTTTACCATTTTTTGTTTAATTTGTTTTTTGAGAAAAAGACTTGCTGTGTAATTTAGGTTGACCTTGAACTCTCTGTGTAGCCCAGGCTGGCCTCAAGCTCCCAGTGCTGGGATTGCAGGCATGAAACACCATGCTGAGCCTAAGTTTTTGTAATTAGAAGATTTTCTTAGTATATTTTAGTATATATTTGTAATATATATATATATATATATATATATATATATATATATATATATATATATATTCACCATGGGTATGAAAGTTTTAACCTATATAAAAATTGTGATGACAATACAATGAGAACATCCATACTTCCATCATGAAGACAAATAAGCTGTCTCATTTTGCCATTTTCTTTCTGTGTGCGTGTTTTTCCTGAGTCATGTCACCCCTGAATTCTTGAAAATGTACCTCCTAAGAACAAAGTTGGTCTTCTGCATCATTATAATATAGCTGTGACATCAAGGATATTTAGCACCAATAAATGCTATTATCTATCATATGACCCATATTCAAATTTCTCCAATTATCACATGTCTTTTAGAGCTTTTATATCCAGCAGCTGATCAAAAGCCTTGCATTGGGCTTGATTGCCATGCCTACAGTAATGTAAATAACAATGATAATAAGCATAATTAACAGTGATTAATGACTGAAACGAAAAGAAATTGGTACAATGCACTTATGACTTTTTTCTTTTCTGCACTTTTCTTTCCAGTCCTGGGGATTGAACCTAGGGCCTTCAAACTCAGTTGTATTCTGAGATTCCCTGTCTTTAATTTTGAGATTGGGTGCTGTTCAGTTGCCCAGGATGGGCTGAAATTTTCACTTCTCTTGCATTAGTGTCCCAGAGTTGAGGGATTATAGGCATGTGCCATTAAGTGTGTTTAGTTTTGTTAATGTTTTACCATCCATCTTGTGTCCATATGCATTTGAAGTAATTTAACAAATGATCACAAGGCTTGCTTTTTCTATTTGTCAGATGGTAAGAAAGAATAGGAGGAAAATGCCTAAATTAAGGCAAAAATATAGTATGTAGTATTTTTATACTAAGTTTCACAGCTTCTAAAATAAGGAATTTCACACATCAGATTAAGCTCTTCAAAGTAGCTGTTATCTTTAGACATAACAACCCAAGCAGAACTAAAGGCAAAATTATTTATTTACATGGTGAGGCTAATAGAAAAAAGAGGATACTTATTTATAGTCTAGGGCTGGTGAGATAGCTCAGGGTGGGCTGAGTGGACCACAGAAAAAAAATCAAGAGAGATAAAATGTCATTGATATTTACAGATCTATTATTTTTTAGACTTTCAGAAATTAATTCACGAAGTTAAAATCATTGTATTTGACACAAGAGTAGATAATTTATTTATTTATTTTTTTTGTATTTTCCACGTTCACAGACTTATATCTTAAACAGTATTGAGACTTTGGAGCCTTATGCACACTTTGTGTTTCTCCACAATTTAAAATTATACACCACAATCCAAGCAATGAGAAACTCTATTGCAATGAATAATAGAAGGAATGGGAGAGATATCAGGAATATTTTAAGGCTATGGAAGTTCAGATGAGGTTTAGTGTACACATCCCATGAGTAAAGTTGTGATGTGAGCCTTCCATGTTGCATCACAGGTTGGCTTCCACGAGCAGTACCATAAATCCAGCACCTGAAACATCAGAGGGGTGTTCACAGAACAGAAGTTCAGACTTCTGATCATGTGACTTGCAGGATCCTGCTTTGACATGAATTTTTCGATTATGACTATTTCAGCTGTTTTTGGTCAACTATTCATAGCACAGCCTTGCCCTGTTTAGCAATGGTTTTACAAAGTCAGTCCTCATGCTGTCAGCATTTGACACCAGAACAGAGCCGTAATCAGAAGTGGTATCAGATGGGTATATGTACTCCTGGGTACATGTGCTCCAGTGCACCCAAGTCCCTGGCAATCCCAGTCTTGAAGTGATCAGCAGAGGACTGAAGATTATAAGCAGCAGGGTTTTAACATCCCTGAGAATTCAAGGTTCTTCAAGAAACAGCGTCAAAAGACAATGATACCATTAGCTGAAGAAAGGATCTGTTTTCCTTTTGAATTCTCTTCCTCTGTAGGGGCTGCCACAGCTGCCAGGGCTCGTGCCAGAGTCCACAATGGGCTCTTTTTCAGGCTTCATGCTGCTCAGGTTGCAGGGATGCGGGTAGGTCCCGCAGATCTGGGCAGTGGGCACGTGCCAGCACGGCCAGCTGCCCAAGGTGGCAGACAAGACTAGATAATTCAAATGATGTTTTCCAAGAGCAACTGAAATAGGTATGATATGTTAGAGCAGTAAGTAGTGAAATAATAGTGATATAATCTAGGTATGTGATGAAATGATTAGCTATTTTTAGCACTAAAAATATTTATTTATTTATGTATTTATGTATTTTTATGTATTTAGTACAGGTTCTACACTGCAGTGATTCTTAACCTTTCTAATGCTGTGACCCTGCAATAGAGTTCCTCATGTTGCAGTGACTCCAAACCCAAAAATAATTTTGGTGGCTACTTCAAAACTGTAATTTTGCTACAGTTATGATTCAGAATGTAATAAACATTTTCTGATGGCTTTAGGCGACCTTTGTGTTTTGGCCATTTGACCCTTGCCGGGGTTGCTACCCACAGGTTGAGAACTGCTGATCTACAGGATCTCACTACAGAGTTCAGACTTGTAGTTTTGCTCCTGTTTTTAGCCACCCAAGCGCTGGGATTACAGGCACATGCCGCCATGCCCAATCTAAATTGCTGTCTCAGTGCACCCCAGGGGCAGGGTCAGCATGGCATGCCAGAGATCAAACCGTGGCTGCTGTGCTCTGCCTAAGCAGGTGCTTTAATATGCTGAGCTGCCTGTCTGGCTCTTATTTATTTTTTGTCGTTTTGAGACAGGGTCTCACTATGCAGTTCAGGCTGGCACTGAGCTGATCTTGTAGGCCATGTTGGTCTCGAACTCACAACAATGCTCCTGCCTCAGCCTCTGGAGCACTGGGGTTACAGGCATGCACTACCATGCTTAGCAAGAACAAATATTTTCTAAGATCAGAGTATGGAAACTGCTGTTGTTATTTTACAGAAGGAGCCCCTTAAATCCTCTTTTCAAAATAACCTCTTTGTGGGGCTGGGGAGATAGCTCTGTGGCAAAGTGCCTGCCTGGCAAGTGCGAGGTCATGAGTTTGAACCCTGGGCCTGTAAAAAAAAAAAAAAGCAGAAAGCAATAAAGAGATTGGTGATGTAGTTCAATGTGAAATCCCTTTGTTTTAGGTAAAACTTTGGTGCTATTCGCTGAAAACAAAATAAAGGGCATAGTACAGATTTGGTTACATTATCAAAATGTAAGAGCGTTCATATTTTTCTTTTTTTTAGAATTATTTATTTATTTATTTATTTTGTTTCAGAACCTTTGTTTGTTTATTCACTCATTTTTATGGCCGGCTCAGCCTGCTCTGAGGGCAGGGCTGGAGCAGCATGTGGTCCCCGGGGATCGAACTGCAGTCCCTGAAGCCGCCCAAGCTTCCCCAAGCAAGGGCTTTAGACCACTGAGCCATCCCGCTGGGCCCCAGTGTTCACATTTTTCAAGGATCATTTTAAGCCATTTATGTGCAAGATTCTAAAATCAACCAATAACCTTCTTCTTTTCTTTTTTTTTTTTTTTTAAGGAAAAGTAGTACTAAGGGCCTCATGTATGCTAGGCAAATGCTCTGCTATTAAGCTGTGCCCCCAAATATTTTTTTTTTTACCTTCTAAGTTAGTGTCTCAATGATTTTCCTGGGCTGGTTGTCTTGCTACCTAAGCCTCCCTAGTAATTAGGATTATAGTCATTTTCCATTATACCAAGCTGAAAAATGTTTCAACAACATTTAGATAACAATTAAGAGATCTGCAAGGCATGGTGGCTCATTATCCTATTATCCTAGCACTTGGAAAGCTGAGGCAGAAGGATCTCTAGGAGTTTAAGGCCAACCTGGGGTATATAGATGAGTTCAAGGCAATCCTGAGATACATAGCTAGACCGTGTCTCTTACCATACACCCTAAAAGAATTATGGAATCTATAAGAACCCATTGCGGCTGGGGAGATAGCTCCATGGCACAAGTGCCTGCCTGGCAAATGCAAGGTCGTGAATTTGAACCCCAGTCCTGCAAAACAACAATAACAACAATAAATAAATAAATAAATAAATAAATAAATAAATAAATAAAAGAACTCATCATGTTGAATGAAACTAGTCAGACTCAGAAAGACAAGTATCATGTGTCCTCGCTAATATGTGGAATCTAAAAATAATGGCATAAAAGTAAAAGGGAAACTATTATTATATAAGAGGAAAAGAATAAGAAGGAGCATATATGTATGTACAGGGAGGTAAGAGACAGTGAATATAAGCAAAACGTACAACCAGAAACTCTCCAAAAATGTGAAACTACGTGTGTATGTGTGTGTAAAGTGATAAAAATATCATATATATGTATCAGTGTGCCATAATGAGACCCATTACTTTGCATAAACAATAAAAATGATTGATAATGACAGGCTATTACTAACTTTAAAAATGTAAATAGAATTAGAGCATCTAGAATTTTTGTTATAGGAGAAATAGAGATGTAAGGAAATGAAACAGAAGATCTTGAGGTTTGAAAGTATTTAAAAATAGCCCCTGTTACATGCCCTACACAAATCTAAGCAAGACAGCTTCACTGACAAACTTAAGCCAAGCATAACTTTGTTCAACCAATTAGAAAAATTGAAAAATATTGAAGAACACCAGTGGAAGCAATTACTTTTAAACATTACTAATGAGAGTTGAAGTTAGTCCACAGCACTAGAAAGGCAGTGTGCAGTGGAGTGCTCTACTGCTGAGCTATGCCCCCTTGAAGGGCAGTGTGGCAGTAGCTCTGGCCCAGTAACTGCACTGCTCCTCATGTGGCAGAAGCAAACAGCCATGAAGTTTACACAGCTATGCACATAATGAAAATGCAAGGAAAACTTCCACGTTCACTATAAGAAATTATTTTCTAAAACAAAGACATATATGTATAAGCAGATGGTAGAGAATCAAACTATACCCCATCTGGCTTGGCCCAAGATCAATGAACAGGAGATACCATTTCCCTTTCTTTTATTGCACATGGCAACTTTCCATGATGCCCAATGGCAGCTGCTGGAGGTCTCCTCGGCACCCATCTCAATCCAACCTCTTCAGGCCTCTTTGTTGCTCTTGTGCAATATGCCCCACAGGAGGCAGAATCTGTTCTGACTCCTCACTGTAATTGCTCCATTCCCCACTGTTCACTTCTGGATCCTTTTGCTGTTTCCAGTTAATCCTTCATTCCAAAAGCTGTTCAAATAATTTATTTGACTATTTATGGCAGTAGCTGTTTTTTTTTTTTTTAATTTAGTGCAGGGTCTATAGGGTTTACCTGTGGGTCGCCACCCCAGCAGGGGTCAAATTACCAAAACACAGAGGTGGCCTAAAGCCATTGGAAAACATAACTGTAGCAAAATTACAGTTTTGAAGTAGCCACCAAAATTATTTTTTGGTTTGTGGTCAGCACAACATGAGGAAATGTATTGCGGGGTCAAGGCATTAGAAACGTTGAGAACCACTGGTCTACAGGGTCTCACTACACAGATCAGACTTGTAGTGATCCTCCTGTTTTCATCTCCACAAAAGCTGGAATTATAGGGGCTGGCCATCATGCCCAGTCTTAACTGCAGTCTCAGCACTCCCTGGGGACAGAGCCAGCATGGCAGGCCAGGGAATCAAACCTTGGACCCCTGCATCTGCCTAAGCAGGTGCTTTAATCTGTTGAGCTATCTAGCTGGCCCTTTGTAGCTGGGTTTTATTGAAGTTCTATGCAGTCTTAATAGATATCATGGGCACAAGGAGGAAAGAGCACTTGTCTCCTTTTCCATTTTATGGATAAAGATCTTGAATATGTGGATAAAGCCTCTGAAATGTGAATATTGGAGATGAGACCTGATGAGTATGGGTAGTAGGCCAGAGGATGGATATGGAACCAGACCTCATAGGACAAAAGAAATAAATGTACAATTCCTTGGAACAGGAGTGGAGTTTGGGAAAACTGACAGGTTCTTAGCATGGTTTGGGGCCTGGGTCTTTTGAGAGAACAGACAAAGATACCATTAAAAAGGCACACAAGGAGGTGCTGGGTGTGGTGCAGCACACCTGTAGTCCCAGCACTTGGGAGTCTCAGGCAGGAAGATCATTGCCAGTTCAAGTCCAACCTGGGATACAAAGTGACCTCAAGGCTACTCCGAACAGCATAGCAAGACCCTGTCTCAAAAATAAATGAATAAATAAATAAATAAACAAGCAAACAAATAAGACAGGAGCCATGCATCAGAAAGATCTATGGATATTGTCCTGGAGGTAACAGGGAGTGGTAGTCATTTAAAGAAAACATCTGTAATAGTACATTACTATGTGGAAGGTGGTTGTAAAGTTGAGGATGCAGGGTTGCACTCTATGGTAGTGAGAATGGTTAGGGAAAGTGGTCATATGATAAGATCAAAAAATTAGACAAATTACTTACATGCCTCAAAGATATATATATATATATATATATATATATATATATATATATATATATATCATTACACAATTGGGACATGTGGGCTAGATGCTGGTTGTTCCCTTGTAGCATTTCTGTATTCACTGCATGTTTCTCTCTTTACTTGACAAATGCCATTGTTGTTAAGTGGAGTTAGAGTCAGAATTCTTTTCCTGGAAGGACTGATTAGTCATTATGATAGATGTGTGATATGAACTGCCCTTCATTATGTGGTAGAGCAGTAGAGCAGTATGTTTCAAGAACAGAATATACACTTCGTTATTTATAAATTTGGGCTTGAATCTTGCCTCGAGAAGTTAGTAGCTGTGTGACCTGAGGAAGGGAATTTTCTGAACCCCAAACTCAGACAAATATGGATTACAACGATACCTAATGTGCATCCTGCAACTCTGGTGAGTTACACAAACTCCTGATCAAGGAGATTGTAGTACCACTGAGGATAAAGATCTATGGTGTGTAGTGTGCCTAGGGAGAGTCACTAAGAGAAAGGGTCTCCCAAGCTTTCGCAGAAAAAAAAAAAACTTTGTCAAGCAATGACTATGACTCATCCAGATGGCTGACACTGTCTGAAAAACTAGAGGTGCTATACATGGTTCGAAGGTCCATCCTAAGAAAACTTAACTGACTTTGATAAATAACAAACAATGTTTAATGCAGGTCTCACCTTAATTTGGTCTTGAGTATTGAGCAGAAAAGTATAAGCACAAGAGGTCTAAAACAAGTGCCAACTACACTAGCAACTGATCATTGTTTGGGAATAATATGCTGTGTAGGAATAAATTGCTATATGGAGGGACTTAAAATCTTTGGACTGGGAATCTTTGGCCTAAATTGAGCATGTCCATCCAGAATGAAAAGTGTTTGCAAATAAAAAGTTCTTCTACAGAATCATATAAATAGCTCCTCCAATTCCAACTGACCACTCATCACTTGGAATTACAAAACAGAAAAGGGGGACATGCGGGGAGCAGGTGAAGCTGGAGAGCTATCACACATTCAAGGGCTAAGTATGGCCAGCCTCAAGAATGTGGGATGCCTAAAGCAAGGACAGGAATAAGCTGCTCTGGCCTCAGAACACTGGGCACCTGAGGCAAAGCATATGGACACACTATTAGGTGGAGGGTTTTCACATGATACTCAATCTCCTAAGTGTACTTTAATAAATGTACTTTAGCCATGGGGGCCTTCCTTCCAACTTCTCCCTCTTTTTTCTGCTCTATCCTTCCTTCTTCTACTCTTCCTCTTTTTCTTCCTTCCTTATTTCTTCTTCCATCAGGAGATACAGCTCCATCTGGTCTCGGGTGCAGTGTTTTTGAAATATTGGGGTAATGTATGCAGTTCTCATAAAGCACAGCTGTTATTATGGTGCCATATGTTACTTACTGCCTCTAATTTTTCACTGAGGTTGAAGGTTGGCAAACCACAGCCACAGGCCACATTGATTCTCTGTTGGATATTTTTTTTAAATAAGGCTTTATCAGGTTGGCGAGATAGCTCAGCAGATTAAAGCCTCTGCTTAGGCAGAGGGGCTGGGGGTTCGATTCCCCAGGGTGCCCTGAGACAGCAATTAAGAGTGTGGTGCAACGCACCTGTAATCCCAGCACTTGGAGGCTGAAAACAGAAAGGAGTACTACAAGTCCTCTCTGCGTAGTAGACCCTGCACTAAATACATAGAAAAGAATAGCTAAAAAAATTTTATTCAAATATAGAATAATAATATTTACATATGCCTGTGACTGCCTTCCTATTATGATAAACAAATTGTATCAGAGTCTGGATAGTTTGTTAAATCTCATATGTTTAGTATTTGTCATTTTATAGAAAGTATTTTCATATCCCTGATTTAGTTTTTCTTTGAATGTCCCCTCTTATAAACTTCTCTTTTTAGGTTTTCTTTTTGACTCATCCTGTTGTTGTGGCTATAAATTGAAAGTGTGCCTATGTATAGAAGTGATAGCAACAGTTTCCTTTAGACTTAGGGGAATGCTAATCCAGGAGGAAGAATTTATATTCCAGTTTATCAGGGATCTAGCCAAGATGCCCAACTGCCTGTATGAGGGGAATAGGGAAAGAATGAAGTAAACAGAGAAATTTAGTGATGCACACAGTGGGGCTGCAAGATCACTGCCTCAGGATGGACACAGCTAAAGATACTTCAAGCTAGCCATTATATGATGGGTGTGTGCAGTCAGAAGAGGAGTTAGTAGAAGATCCCAAGCAAGATTCCAGGTCCTAGGCAGAGTCAGATGCAGATGACTCAATAGGCAACTGATAACTGGCATGACTCAAGAGGGTGGAGATCAATTCTCTGCTAAGAAGGATCTTACCCTGGAGCATTGGAATAAAAAGCTCTTAGTTGTCTTAGTTTATTCTTACTGGGTGGGAGAGGAAGGGACCTCTCTGAAGAGTCAATGGGAAGGCTCAAAAGCCCATACTCCTAACCCCAAGCCTCTGTGTATTCCTTAGGGAAGTATGTAAAATTAGCCATTGTGAATTTGTGGTCCCCAATAGAAGTTTGTTCTTAAAAACAAGTAAATGATTTAACAAAGTCTTGCACTTTAGCACACATTTCTTATTTGCAAATTTGCACATAAGGTTAATTTGGTATTTTGGTATTTCCCTGTCTAGTAATGATTAATGTAGCATAATTATGCCTAGGACCTCTCATCTGCAAATGTCCTTGAGTGTTATTTCCTTTTTTCCTTGACACTGAAGCAGTCATGCACACACACACACACACACACACACACACACACACACAAACACACACAATTTCCACAAAAAGTACACACACTTCAGCAGTTCATTGTACTAATAAATGTTTGGAAATTAATGGTCACCTCTTTGAGTACCTCCTGTAACTGTAGAGCTTGAAGGTAGCTTGCATTAATCATATGGTCTCTCAATAAATTTAATATTAAAATGTCTATACAAGTTTTTTTCCTGATGTATACTCAATTTTTTTTTATTTTCATGTACTTGCTTTATTATTATGGCTTGGTCAGTCTACCCTGGTGGTGGGGCTGGTGCAGTATATGGTACCAGGGATCGAACCACAGTTCCTGGGGTTGCCTAAGGTTTCTTAAGCAAGCACTTTAGATGGCTGAACCATCTTGCCAGCCCTATTTTCATGTATTTAGTACAGGCTCTACAGGTCTCACTACACCGTAGTGATTCTTCCTGTTTTTCAGCGTCCCAAGCACTGGGATTACAGGTGCGCACCATCAGGCTCACTCTTAATTGCGGTCTCAGCACACGCCAGGGGGCAGGACCGGTACAGGCCAAGGATTGAAGCTCTGGCCCCTGTTTCTGGCTAAACAGGCGCTGTAATCCACGAAACTGTTTGACTGGCCTATTAGCTTTTTATTTTATTAAGGGCTCTCTCTCTCACCACGCAACTTAGACTCATAGTGATCTTCCTGATTTCTCCCTTCCTAGTGCTAAGATTCCAGGCATGCCCCTCCATGCCCAGACTCCATGGCAGGCTCAGTGAGCCCCAGGGTGGGGGTGGGGTGGCCTGGTATAAGTGTCAGGGATTGAACCTTGGCCTCTGTGCTTATCTAAGGAAGTTCTTAGTCCACTGAGCTCTACTGCTGACTTGGTGTATACATTTTTAAGCAGAATGTATATGTATATACGCACACCTGCATATATTTATGCATATAAAGCTTGTTTAAGATAAATAAAAATTCAAGCGGTAAAATATCTTTGAATAATTAAAATAATCTATTGGGTTTAGTTTTAGCATCTCAAATAAAATTAAGATTATTCATAAGTTAATATTTGTTGGAAGTATGCGATTTATAAATACCTTTGAAGGGATTCAGTGATTTCTTCTTGAAATTTTACAGATACTCTTCAAAGACTAGAGTATGCACTTCAAGTCCTTAAAATGTAAAGCAGGAAATTACTTTTCCTGTTGTATCTAAGCAGCCGGTGAGAGACAAAAAAACAAACAAACAAACAAACAAACAAAAAAAAAACCAGAAAGCGAATAGACTTACAGTGCAAGTCCAGTAGATACAACATTCCCCTGCAACATGTCAAAGAAAATAGAAATGTACTAAGAAAAATGCCAGCAATTAATCAACATAAGCCCAAACAATTTTTCTTCACTTCTCCATTTCACACTTCAGGATGTTGCAACGTGCAGTGCTGTTTTTATCCTACCAGTACTTTAGAAGGACACTCTGAAGGTTAAATGCCTTAGCCTATATTCGGTATTTAGCCTTTGTACAGGCTTAGAGCTTTCAGAAGCCTCCTCAGCAGGTTTTCTGCTGCCCTCTGCTGCTAATTTTCAGAAACGTCAGATTCTGAATAATGTTCATTTAATCCTTTTCATAAATTCATGTGTTATTAAAGTTTGCATGTGTTAAGGCCGATAAGATAGCTCAGTGACCTAAGCACCTACCTGGCAAGTGTAAGGTCCTGATTCTGGTCCCTGGTACCCCCATGAAAAAAAGTCTGAAGGTGCTTTAGAGATAATTTAATCTCATATTGTTAGTTTAAATATGTGAAATAGACTCTCTGAGAATTTCAACAATGCAATCATTGACCTTTTTTGATATGGGCATTGCATCCTGACCTTCACACTGAGCTACATCACTGGTATAAAAAATTATTTTGTAAACTGGGTGTGTTGGCAGTTGCCTGTAATCCTAGTACTTGGCAGACTGAAGCAGAAGGATCAGTATGAGTTTAAGGCCAGCCTGAGCTGTATAATGAGTTCAATGTCAGCTTGCACTACAAAGTGAGAATCTGTCTCCGAAAATAAAAATAAATTTTTCAATTTTGAGACAGGATCTTGCTAAATTGCTACATGGCCTGAGCTGGGCTCAAACTTGCGAACCTCATGCCTCAATATATCAGAGCGCTGAGAATGCATGTGTGCACTACTACACCTGACACATGATCTGAAGCTCTCACAGGCTTTACACAACTCTGAAGTACTGTTCTGGCAGCTCTTGCTGCTGCCTTTCCTCCTTGTACTGTTTGAGGCAAGCTCCTCCCGCAAGTCACTGCAAACATCCAAGAGCTGCTCAACTCCCCAATATAAATTCCTACATCTTACACTCAGATTATTTTGCTGTTGACTTGAAGTAACTCTGTGAATGAGATCCCCACTCGAAATTCTAATGGACAACTGGACTCTTGCACTCAGACAGTCAATCTTATGCCAGGCTCACGAGGAAGTGAGCTAAACTGCTCAGCTCCTCCTCCCGACAGCCATATTTCTGCCAGCGCGGCTACCACTTCTCTACATACTAAGATGCAGAGTTCTATTTTGTTCCTCTATGCTCATTTCCTTGTCTAACAACCTTTGTCTCTCATACTGATTCCTTCTCTTTCTTTTCTGCCACCTTCCTCTTGGCTCCCATGCCAGCACTTTGCTAACTTGCTTTACAAACCAAACCAAACCAAACCAAACCAAACCAAACCAAACCAAACCCAACAAAACAAAACAAAACTTTGTAGTGAGGATCGAACCCAGAGCCTTGCACAAATCAGGCAAGCACTTGAAACAGTTAACGCTAAGTTATCCAGGCTGGCCTTGAATGTGCGATTCTCAAACCTCTGCCTTCCAATTAGCTGAGGTTGCAGGCATACACTCACATTTGCACTCTAACTTGCATGACTAACTCTAATCCCACTCTGTTGAAATTCATCTTGCTGTTGACTATCAGATTACATCATGCCACGCCACAAAGCGGCTTCTTGGTTAGCTTCCAGAGTTTTCTACATGGTGGGTATCCTTTATCTGGAATACTTGAGATCAGAAGTGTTTGAGATTTTGATTGTTGGTGTTGGGATCCAAATCTAAACACAAACTTTATTTTTTTTGTACATACTGTGTACATGTAGTCTAAAGGTAATTTTATATAATATTTTAGTACATCTGAATCTTCACTCTAGCGTATCACATGAAATGAGCAGAATTTTCTCCTTGTGGTTATGTTTTGACCCTCAAGAAGTTGCAGATTTTGGAACATTTTGGATTTCAAATTTTTTTTTTTAGTTTAATATTTTTATTGTATAAATTTAACAATGGTTATATTACATATTTTCATCATCAGATCAGTTTAGATTAATACATTTAGGTATATAAGATTGATCAAACAAGTAAATATTCACACATTCAATCAACATTACTTTTTTTTTCTTTTCCCCTTTCTTATTTTATTTTATTTTTTATTTTTTTATTCTTATTTATTTATTTTTTTAGTCCTTCAAGGTCAATAAAGACCCAGGATATAAGAGAACCTGTGCTGTAATATCCTATAACTCAGAGGTGTCCCAAATTTCCTGGCCAAGGAGATTATGGGACCCCAGAGGAAAGGGATGAATGAACTGCAGTGCGTCTAAGGAGAGTCACCCAGAGAAAAACATTCTCTCAGGCTTT
>PVJA010025562.1:0-21801 GCA_004027025.1 Myocastor coypus
GCACATTCCCGCTGCCCGCAGTCAGCCTCTCTGTCCCCGCCTTCCCACCACCCCTATACCTGCCTCAGCACCTGTGAATCTTACCTGGGTGGACCTGTTCCAGACGTTTCTGTAAGTGAAATCAGCGTGTGGCCCTTAGTGTGTGGCTTTTCTCACTAGCTAATGTTGTTTAGGTTTATCCATGCTGCAGCGTGTATCAGTACTTAGTTTTTATGACTTACCTCCGTTGCGTGGGGATACTAAATTTCATTTATCCACTCTTCAGTTGATTGACATTTGACTTGTTTCTGCTGTTTGAAAGTTATAAATAATGTTGTTTGCAGCTTCCTGGGGCATATTCCACCTAGGGGTGGACTCACTAGGTCATTAAATAATTTTAACATAGGATAGGAAACTACACTGATCTGTTTGTCTTTTTGATGTAGGAGTTCTGACTCGGGCTGCCATCACCAACGTTGTCCTCGTTCTGCTGCCACTGGGGTGAGCTACATTTTTAACAGGCAGTGTGGGGGACAGTAATTGCTATATATTTTTTTTTTCTTTGATTTTGAAAAATAAAAATGAGCAAGAAAAAACAAAAACAAAGATAGAAACAGGGAAACACAACACATATGTTACAAATCTTTAAAACCAGAATATCTGATTAACAGTGATTGATACATTGTCTATTTTTGTCATTAAATCTGGTGCTCAAACCGACAGATACAGTCACGCAAGCTGGGAGATATGGTAGGGATAATAATTGTGACCCGGGTCAGTGCGAGGGTCCATAGGGTAGCAGCCTTGCCATGCAAGTGTGCTGACCCTATTCAGCTGCCCGGCCATGCTCCATGCTTTTAAATCTGTGTGGGGCTGGTGAGATGGTTCAGCGGTCTAAAGAGACTGCTTAGGAATGCTTAGGCAGCTGCGGGGGGGCAGACATCCTGGGCCAGAACTCAGAACCACGGTTCGATCCCTGGCACCACATGCCATGCCAGCCCCACCTCCAGGGCAGGCTGAGCTGGTCATAATAAATAAATGAATGAATGAGTGAATGAATGAATGAATAAATAAATAAATAAATAAATAAGTAAATTTGCATGGCTTGGGCTGAGGAGATAGTTCATCGGTCTAAGTACCTGCCTGACAGGTGCAGGGACCCAGGTTCAATCCCTGGTACCGTATGCCGTGCTGGCCCTGGGACCCTGGGCGTGCTGTGTCCTCCACAAGACTGGGCAGGGTGGTGTCTGCCTTCTAGTCCAGGGGAGGCTGAGACAGGAAGATTACTGTAAGTTTAAGACCAGCCTGGGCTACAGAGTGAGCTCAAGTCCACCCTGAACTGCACAGTGAGACTCTGTCTCAAAAGGACAAAAAATAAATGAAGAAAAATAAATTTATGTGACTCCCCACATTTTTTTTTTTTTTCTTTGAGACAGTCTGGCTATATAGCATGGGCTGGCCTTGAAGCCACTTACTTCAAGGCTGACCTCACATTCCTGGCCATTCTCCTACCTCAGCCTCCCAAGTGCTGGGATTGTAGGCTGGTGCCAGCATGCTAGGCCACTGCGTGCAGTTTTGTTTTGGGAAAAATACTAATAACACATTTAAGAATTTGGTCTGAAAGACTAAGAGACCAGCATAGAGTGCAGCACTATGTGCTGGCTTACAGCTAAAGGCCGCTGTGTTTGTGGCAAGCAGAGTGGCTTTCGGTCCAGAAGTGGGTGAGTTTCTAGGTTCAAGCCCCGAGCGAGTCTCCATGGCTTGGCGCTTAAAGGGTGCAGTGTCTGCGTAGCACCCGGCAGTGTGTGGAATGAGAGGCCGCAGACACCCCCTGTGTTTTCAGGGCTTCCTCGGCCAGGGTGGCCGTTGCACTTCGCCTGTTTCTCTGCCAGTTCTCAGTCACCCAGAGCTGGCTGCTGTGGTGACTCCCTTCGCAGGCGCAGGGGTGAATGGAACCTTACAGAGTCTGACCTGCCCAGACTGCCAGAGCTTGGACATCCTGGGCCAGAACTCAGAGCCAGCATCTGACCTCACAGCTGGGTCTCTGTACTCTGTGTTACACAGGAAGCCAAAGTCTAGAGACTAGCTAGCACCTCTCGCCCAGGGTGACACAGCTGTAAATGGGCAGCAAGGAGGATCTGAGCTTAACACTGTCTCAGCATCTTGTCTGTGGCTTTGATGTTTCCAGACGCAGGCTCCAGGCTGTTTGGAACCCTGGGCTTGGCAGTGGAGGCTGGGAGCTTCACACACCACGTGTAAGGTGGGCGGGGTCACCAGCCCCCCCTCCTGCCACGCCTTTCCCTTGGCGTTGTGCGCTGACCTCAAGCGTATTGCAGCAAATCTTCCTGCTTTCGGATGTGCCAGTAAGCCTAGTGACAGGGCCTCCTTTCTCATATCTTTCCAGTAAACCACAATTCAAAGTTGATAGCAGTTAGCTAACTAACCCTGCTGATGGTTCTTTTTGAGACAGGGTTTTTCACTATGCAGTAGAAGCTGGCCTTAAACTCATTATGTCTGGTGTCACTTGCACGATCCTCCTGCCTCAGCCTCCCGAGTGCTGGGGTTAGAGGGGTACCACCATGCCTGCCTCCTAGTAGTTCTTAAATCTGTCAACTTAGGCTCTATCAGATTTCCTACAGTGAAAGGATTTGAGGGCCAGCACCACCTCTTTTGGTTTTGGGCCTATAATGTGTCACTGTGCTTTTTGAACTTGTGGTAAAATACTTTAAAAACCCATCTTCGCCATCCTGCAGTATGTGTCTGGGTAGCGTTAGGTACCTTCATGCTGAACTTGGCCTTCACCCCACCAGCACATACCAGGCACCTACTCCAGGACAATGAAGCTGCACTCCCTGCCCAGTCACTGGGAAAGGAACAGAAATACAGCAGGTGCTCGCCCTCCTGGTGCTTGTGGGGCTCTCTGC
The DNA here is from genome assembly GCA_004027025.1 of Myocastor coypus. Classification (NCBI taxonomy): domain Eukaryota; kingdom Metazoa; phylum Chordata; class Mammalia; order Rodentia; family Myocastoridae; genus Myocastor; species Myocastor coypus. Next base: position 2,904 of record PVJA010025562.1, read on the forward strand.
GGTCAGTGGGCCCACCCCAGCTTCCTGGCCGGCTGCATGGAGACTGGCTTCTCCACCCTGTCACTGCCTGCACGAGTTGTTCCGCCTCTGCCCTCCAGAACCCTGGGGACTCTGAGTCAGCTGGTTTTGCCCTTGTAAATGCTAGTTCTGAAGCCAGGCCCACGTGGCCTGGGTGGGGACAGGGCAAGAGAAGGGCCCACTGCCAAAACCAGAGCTGCAGCAAACCCCAGATCCAAGGTTTGCCCAAATGCAGTACCCTTGACTTTCCACCGCTGTGTTTAAGCTAAATATACCACCTTCCAGCCTGCGTGCCCAGCTCCCTTCAGGGCAGCTGCATCCAGAAAGTGACCGTGGTGACGTGGCAGAGTCCCAGAGGAGTGACGTGTAAGTCTGAGCAGATCAGCCGTGGCATGCTGGCTCCAGATGGCATTTGGTCCTGTGCATTTCCACAGCAGTCTTGGGAGAGAGCTTCGCATGGAGAAGGCAGTTATGATTATTATCCAGCAGGCTCTTTGTCCCCAGGAAGGCCCACTGCAGCTTCGAGGCTCCGCTGGGTTCCCTGTCTGCAGATGTGTTCTGACTCTTGTTACTCTTTGCCATGCTGTGTCTGGCTTTTAGATGCTCTCGTACGTGTGTGGCTGAGTGCAGGCCTCGAGTTCAGACTGCTTGCATTTCCATCCGTTCCTTCACTTAACTTGATAACTTGGTTAAATTATTCATCTGTGCCCCAGTTTCCTTATTATTAAAGGGGGCCTGAAAATACTTCATGTGCTAGTTATGATGGCCCAGACCTCTAAATCTCAGCACTCAGGAAGCTGAGGCAGAGGATCACCATGAGGCCAGCCTGGGCTCTGGAGTGAGCTCAGGGCCAACCTAAGGGTGCATATGGAGACCCTATCTCAAAAAAAGTTCTCCTTTTCTCCCCCCTCCAAAAAAAAAAAAAAAAAAAAAACCACCCAAACCCCAAAATTTATACCTATGTCCTCAGATTCTTGGGAGGATCAAGTAAGCTAGTAGTGCACCCATAGCATTCTTACAGAGCCCACTGCTGTCTGTGGTATGACCTGTGTGCGTTGTTCCGCAGGAATGTTCCATGTTCCGTGAGTTCCACGGGCATGTCGAAGATACTCTCTGCCGCACCTCTGCTGCACACACACAGAGTGCTGCAGTCTGCGCCTCCTGCACGCCCACCCTCACCAGCAGCAGCTGCCATGCCTGCAGTGCCTGGCAATAGCACCAGTATCCAGGGTTTGTCAGCCTGCGAAGCGGAGAGAGGCCCTGGTGGCCTGGGCCCCTCTCCTCTTGCCCTTCTGAGTCCAGGACCTCTTGCACATGAGGCTTCCTACAAATTTCCTAGACCCAGGTTTGGCCCTGCCTCTGTTCTTTCTTGGGGACCCTAGTGCTTTAGTACTGCTGTCTCCATAAGGAAGAAAGCAATGAGGTTAAATTACATATCAGCTGCTTAGAATGCTTTACCCTGAAGTGTGGCCGAACTACTGTGACCATATTTTAAAATAATAGGGCTGTTGCATTTTACAAATTGTTGTTGACGGACTCTCTTTGCTGTTTAAATATAACTGTTTTTTTGAGACAGGTCTCACTGTGCAGTTTGGGCTGGCCTTATGCTCACTTTTATAGTCCCCAGGCTGGCCTCCAGCTCACAGCGATCCACCCATTGGTCCTCCTCCTGTCTCAACCTCCCAAGAGCTGGGATTACAGGTGTGCACCACCAGGCCAGGATCCAGGGCCCAGACAGAGCCCTGGGTACTGCAGGACTGAGATGGACACCAGGGGATCTGGGGCTAGCACAGCATGTAGGGCTGGGGCCCAAACTCAGGTTCTTGTGTTTGCCAGGATGCCTCTGAGTTATCTCACCAGCCCCAAAATACAACTTTTATGAAACAGATTTCTTCAGGCTTTTCCACTTAACGCATTTCACTTAATTTCTGCTGTTTTTATTATGCCTAGACACTAAGGATTTTCAGAATTGTAATAGAAATGTACAGATTGAATTGTAATTTTTTGTTTACTTGTTCCTTTTGAGACAGGTTCTCACAGTGTAGTCCAGGCTGGCCTAGAACTCATGTTGGTCCACCTGCCTCAGCCTCCTGAGTGTCGGGATGCACCTCGAAGCCAGGCAGGCAGGTTCTTTTTTCTGCACTCAGTAGTGTATCTGGCTGGGCACAGTGGTACAAAAGCTTTTATAGATGATTATCAAAATAGTATCCGTGAGATCTGGGGAGTGTAGCTTCGTGGTAGCTCCTGTGCAGGGCTGTGCTCCTCACAGGGAGGGAACAATAGCAGGAGAGGAGGAGGAGAACGTGGTCTTCTTTGCAGTGGAATTTCAGGTCATGGCAGTTTTCTTTTCCATGTGTTATGGTTTATGTCTAGTTGTCCCCCCAAAGCCTCATGCAATCATGGGGTGGGGACTTGTAGAGTTTGAGACCTGATCCACGATCCACTGGGATTATATATTTTAGTACTGATGAGATTATGGGTCTGAGTACTGCTGGGAATTATAGGTGTGGCCTGAGGCAGATAGGCTGAGGCAGAGAGCCTGATGTAATATAGACAGAGACAGAGAGACAGCCTAGCGCTGTTGCTCTGCTGCCCTGGTTGTTCTGTTGCCTCTGGCGCCATTGTCTGTGCTCCACTGCCATGAGCTGCTGCTCCCTGCCCTTTGCCCCTCAGCCTTGGAGCCAGCCGAGTACGGACTGAAACCTGCAGTAACTGTGAGCTAAATAAACCTTTCCTTCCTTCATTTTGCGTGTCGGCTAGTTGTCCCAGCAATGAGTAAAAAGTAACTAAGATACCATGCTTGTGTCTGTCTATTCATATATTTGTCTTAACAGATGTGGGTTGTGTGTGATCAGAAAAGGGCACAGTGAGGTGCTGTCATCGTTTCTTTTGGCAGGAGGAATGGCAGGGGAGGCCTAGTGCAGGGGCCTCTGCTCTGCCGGAGGGAGGCAGAAGGAGCCATGTGGGCCTGGGGCTGGTGTGAGGAGCAGCCAGAGGATGCTGCAGTCGTCCGGTCCTGTTGGAGAGAGAGGGGCTGGGCCCTGATCGTAGAGATGCCGTTGCCCCTGCCTGCGTGACGGCGTTGCTCTGCAGAAGCCCTTTGCAGGGTGGCTCGGAGGGTGCAAACACACATGTGAAACAGTTCCGAGAACTTGATGCTTACAAAAGCATCAAGAAAAACTCAAGGTTGGCAAGAACTGGAAATGAAGTTTCTCAGTTCTGCGTATTAACCGCACAAGGCACGCAGGTGAAAGGGTCTGTGGGAAAATGTTAAGCGACTGAAAATTGAAAGTGGACGACGCCTCAGCACTCGGGCCGTGCCCTGCCAGCCTGCTTTGGAGGAGAGCTACAGGGGCAGACGGGATCAGGCAGGGGCAGACGCTGGGGCTCGGAAAGTAGAGCCTGCAACCCCGCCACAGTCTCCAGACAGCAGTCCCGGCCACGGGGGCACATGTACTTTAGTTAGCAGCACCTGTTTGTTAAAGCAGAGAGGGCAGGAGAGCGACTCGTGCGGGAAGCTGGGACTTCTCTGTAGAAGGCGATGCTGAAAACCATACCCGATGAAGCCGTGCTTTAAGAAGTGAGTGATTGTTACTTGTTGATTATCTTGGGAAGTGCTAGCTTTGGTCATCTGACCCCACTAATTCTCTAAACATTGCTTTTCTTGTAAGATCTCATCTCTACCTACACTGAACAATTCTCTTGGAGCCTGAGCGCAGGGTCTTAGCCCAGGTTTTCCATAGCCTGAGTGCAGGGGCTTAGCACAGGTTTTCCATAGCCTGAGCTCAGGGGCTTAGCACAGGTCTTCTTGAATACAGCACACAGGGTGTTCCATCCCTTCCTAAAGGAGGTGTAGTCAGGCAGCGCTCTGGTGTAAAGAAAGGGGCTCTGAGGAGGGCTGGGTCAGGATGGGCAGAGCTTACCCTCCAGGGAAGTCAGGGCAGAAGAGCACGCGGAGGGGAGGATGAGGGCCGGTGTCCAGGCAAGAGGAGGCGCTCAGAGGGCGACTGCAGACAGTGAGCAGCAGGTCTGCTGCCCTGGCAGGATTCTTGGAACAGAAAAGCCAGGCCAAGCGTCTTTGTATGTCAGGACTAGTTGTGTGTGAGAAATAAGTCAGTGCGGCACCTGCCCCGAACATTTTTGTTGACCTTAGTGTTTCATGGGATAACTTGAACTATCCTTTAGGCAACCCAGGGCAGCTGTACTTAGTCTGTTTGGCAAGTTGTCATAATCAAGACTGAAGAGGAAGAGAGATTTATGAATGAAAGATGAAAGAGATGTTATCCTTTAAGCAGCAGAGAGGCAGCTGCTGAGGCAGGGCTCCCCAAGGGAGCTGGAGGAGCAGGGACTCGAACCTGGGTCTGGGATGAGTCACTGTCCTGGAAACCCAGGAATGAAGTAGTGGGGGGCAGAGAGACTTGGGCAGAACCTCCTCTCAGTGCCAAGGGGGGAGGGCAGCAGCACCGAGCCTGCTGTGGCTGTGTGGAGCAGCCAAAGCTGCCCCGCACCCACCCTTCCGCTCCTCCCTGTCCTGGCCCATGAACACTGGCAAACTGCAGTCAGACATCCTCAGGTGTCTCCAGGCTCCGGCGGCTTCTAGCACGGGTAGCCTTGAGGCGCAGCGCCCTGACGGCTGTCTGCTTGCTTCAGAGGGCAGCAGAAAGGCTGGACAGCCACCATCCTCATCCGTGCACCCTTGCCTCGCCTCGGCATCCTTGTCCCCTGGACCTTGCCAGGGTGGCCCGCAGCATTGCCAGCGCGGGGCTGCCAGCTCTCGGCACCCTCCCCCCTGCCAGCCTGGCCTGGGGCCGCTTGTCAGCGCATGGCATGGGTTTCCACGCTTACATTCCCAAATCCGGATCTCAGGAGATCAGGTCACCCTGGGCTCCTCTAGCCTCGGCTCCAGCCTCTGCATGGCTGCATGTAATTGGTTTGGGAGGTGCTGCAGGGCCTGAGGGGACAAAGAAGTCCATTCAGGTGGGGCCAGCCATCTAGCGGAGAAAGTCCCTCCTCCATGTGGCCCGTGCCATGTCCGTGCTGGCCCAGGCCCTGTGAGCACAGCCTGGTCCTGCCCCTCCCTCATCACGCATTCCTTTACTCTGACCCTTGTCCAGGTCGCCAGCTGGCGGACACTCAGCAGATTCCAAACCCCAGCTGGTGCCAGTGTTTACACAGGCAGGAACTTGGCACACAGCTTGCCGCAGCCGCTCAGCTGGAGGAAGAGGTAGAGGCCTCCCCAGAGGCGTGGCCTGCCCGTGCCTCAGAGACCTTCTCCAGGTCCCCTCCCTGATGCTCTCGTCAGTACACTTCCATCCTTAAAAAGTAAAGGCAGAGGCTCCCTTTGTGAACAGGAAGTGGCTGCTGGGCCCCAAGTAACCCCTTCCCACACGCCCTCATGGCCGAGCTGGCGTCTGCTTCCTGACCACCACAGGTCAGGCAGTATGGAAGACAGGCTGCCTAAGCGCGGTGGCTTAGTGAGAGCCTGACTCAGAATAAAGTGCAGAAAAGTGTGGGGGTGATGGAGCTCGGTGGAGGCTCTGGGTGCTAGCTCAGTACTGGAAAACACAGGAAAGAAAAGCTGTGGAGCTGCGGGCTCACCAGGCCAGACTGATCCCTGCAGCCCAGGTCAGGGGGTCTTCAGGATCCTGAATCCCCTCATCACTTCTTAGCAGAGACCCCACCTATACTCTGGTATACTGGGGAGGCTGCTGGCCACTGGTGGTTCATCTGGACCAGTCTGGAGCAGCCAGTTTTGGGGTGTCTGCATGAATGGAACGGCACAGACTCTTTGTCAGGACTGCGGTGCCCTCGCGGAGGGGCTCTGCTGCCCTCTGGGGTGTAAGGGTCCCGCCTGTGTGCATACTCAAAAGGAAGCATTTCTCAGCTAGCCTGTGGTGAGGTTAGCTGTTGCCATGCGGTACAGGCAGGAAGCCTTTTATTTGGGGGACCTCTACTGAGGAACAGCTGTTGAAGGGGTACTGTTCACTAGGGCAGGGACCAAATCGGGGGACAGAGAGGGAGCAGTGAGACACCCCAGGCCTGCAGAAGTGGGGATACCGTAGGACTGGCTGGCGAAGGGCAGAGTGCACAGGAACTAAGATGGAGGGAAGAAATCAGAGGCAGTACTCTGAGAGCTATGGTTCAGGCAGAGGGCCTCAGCCACCGTCATCCCAGCACTCTGGAGGCTGAGGCGAGAGGATCGCTGCAAGTTCAAGCCTGGCATGGTCCACATCGTGAGTTCGAGGCCAGCCTGAACTACACAATGAGATAGTCTTGAAAAACAAAAAAAGAATGAAAGAGGAGGGGCGGACCTAGGGCAGGAGGTCTGCGCCCAGGAGGAGATCCCCTGCAGCTCTGGCCTGGAGCCCAGCGAGGAATTCTGGGTAAGCCCAGCACTGTGCCTTGGAACACAGGCAGGGCGCAGGGTTCTGCGCCGCGGGAGCACAGGTGCTGTGCTGCCTCCTGGTCAAGTGCTGCCTCACATGGGATAGCATCCAGTTTGAGTGGGTGGCAAAGCTTATGTTCCCAGAGTGCTACAGTCTGTGATGTAGGGAGTCAAGTATCTAGCATGTCTGCCTTGAGCTCCTTGGCCGGATTCCTCGTGAGACCAGAATCCCTTGCTTCACAAAGAGGCGGCGCTGCCCACTCATCAGCGTCTCCTGCGGGTCCAGATAATCCTCAAGTGCCACTTAAACCCATTTCCTCCTTTCACCCTGGCTTTGCACACTCAGCACTCGGGGACCTACAGGGTTTCACTGCGGCCTAAATGGGTTTCTAATCCCTGTATCCGGTTACGCGAGTCCTCCAGTATCTGTGTCGAACAGGAAACTGCTTCCTCGAGGGTCTCATATGGAGGAGCTCAGACGCACTTGTCCATTAGGAAGCTGATGAAGTTTAATCGGCGAATTACAAAGTGTGGAACAGGTTTTAGAGCGCCAGAAAGGAAGAGTTTGAGTTGTTGACATGCTGTCTCCTGTACTTTGTGTTTTGTTTTGCTTTTGTGAACTTATATAGGGTCCGCAGGTTCCCTCCACACTGACTGATGTGTAGTGGTTCTCCTGTTTTCAGCCTCCCAAGCGCTGGGACTCCAGGCACACGCGTGACACCACCATGCCCCGTCTCTGTCGCTGTCTCAGCGCATCCTGGGGGCAGGGCTGGCACGGCACACTGGGATCAAATCCCAGTCCCTGCGTCTGACTAAGCAGGGCTTCATGGGCTCTCTGGCCAGCCCTGTCTCCTGTACTGTGAAGGAGGCACTTGCCTCTTGGTCCTGACTCAGACGAGCACAGGGTGCTTGATAGTGTCACCACTGTGAACTCAGAGACAATGGCAGTTGAGTTTGTCTTTCTGAGACAGGGTCTCTGCTATGCAGTTCAGGCTAGACTTGAGCTCAGACTGTAGCCCAGGATGGTCTCGAACTCTGAGTGATCTCCTGCCTCAGTCTACCAAGTGCCAAGATGACAGGCATGTGCCACCACACCTGACTTTCTTTGGATTTTATGAAAAACGAAACATTTTTATAACCAAATAAGAGAACAGTGTTAGTTATTACACTGTATTGTTGGTTTTGCACTGAATAACAGCTGTAAAGATAAAGATGTACAGCGGCCTTTTGAAGCCGGGAGAGAAGCATTGCACGAGTGAAAGCTTGAAGGGGCCGAGGGCTGGATTTCCTTTCATCTTCCCACTTTAGACCAGGTTACCTGACACAGATGGGCAGGAGAGATCTGACACTGCCCCGCACCTTGGGCAGTCCCACAGGGCCCCTGGCACCATGCTCAGGCCACCTCCGGTGGTGGGCAACCCTTCCTGTCCGCCTGGAGACTCCCAGCCCCGGGACCTTGCAGAGGAGTCCATACACCCCTTGCGCACCCAGAACGCTGGTGGCTATCTGTGCTGTGCTGCTGCTGCCCTGAGCCAGGTGCACGGTGGACTCAGCTCTGCAAGCCAGGGGAGGTCCCCCTTCGACCTTGGCCACATCCGGCCCTGCCCTGTGACCGGATCTCTTCTGATCTCAGAACTGAGTCTTCCTGCAGGTAACATGGTACATAGGAGCCCAGAGATAACAAAGGCGTCAGCGTGGTCCTCCTGCCTGAGCCCCCTGGACTGCTGGGACGCTGCTTTAAAGGTTTAAAATTCCGTGTTACAGAGGGTAAGACAGGACAGCATGCCTCTGGCTGGTGAGACAGTGCCTGGACAGCCAGCTTTGCACATGTATCTTCATGCATGCTCATGCTTTTTTTTTTTTTTTGGTACCCAGAACCAAACATGGGGCCTTGTGCTTGTCTGGCAGGTACTGTGCCAGTGAACTGTCTTCCTGGCCCCGCCCTCTCACTTCTAACACTTTCCCTGATGTGTGTTGAGATGATGTGGTGTGGCTTGTGGGGTACGGGAGGAGACTGCAGCCTCTCTGTGGAAGTCAGGGCCCCCTTGGAGCCCGGCCTGGCTCATGGTCCATAGCTCATCGACCTGTCCAAGAACTCTGGTTCCAGGGTTGGGTGGCAGTTAGGGCAGGGGACCCCAGGAACTGGGAGGCCCCCCCCTTGGGTCTGGGGGACGCAGCATTCCCAGGCTACTGTTCAATTGGCGTGCCCTTTCCCCCAGTTCTGGACTTCCTAGAGTAGCTCTGGCATACGTGTAATTCTGAGACGCCCCCCCTTCCAGCTCCTCCATTCTCTGACTACTTAGGCCTTTTCACTTCCTGGCTGTGTGACCTGAGGAAAATAGCATAGTGTCTCTGGGACTTGTCTGTAGAGTGAGGTACAAATAATATTTCATTGCACTTTCGTGGGCATTTGCTAAAAGTGCCTTTCTCCCTCGGGACACAGGTGCAGGCGTCTCACACCCGCCCTAGCTTCTGTCTGTTAGGTCTTCTCAGCCAGGCTGCCTTAACGAGCAGTCTGCGCACTCCTGGCTTCCGCGCCTTCCTGTTTCCCAAATCGGGCGGACACTTCTTGTATTCTTTCATCCACAAATACAGGTGTGATAGAAAACTATATTTACGTTTTAAATGATTATCACGGCAAAACGTCAACGTCAGTCCTGAGAACACGCTCCTCCGCTGCGCGCTTTGCCCGCCGCTCTGGCCCCCTCTCCGTGACTGTCTTCAGCCCAGCGCACACAGCTGCCTCAGGGCCGAGTCAGTTCTGAACACGTGCCTTTCACAGGTGTGTTGGCTTTGGGGAGACCTGGACGTCGCCCCATGCCAGCTCTGGCGGTCTGGGCGGTGGAGGACACACTGGAAGCTTCCGCAGGCTCCATTCCTAGGCTGGCGCCTGGCAGCGGCATGCGCCATAGTTTTGATCGAACCTCATGAAAATACGCGCGGAGGACTCCGGCGCTCTTCAGAGTGACGCGCACGGTGGTGCACGGTGGCGTGAGGGTGCTCAGAGTCGGCGCGTGTGCGGACGGGACCACGCAGGGTGGCCTTACTGTGGCGCTCCGCACTGTCTCACCCTCTTCTGTTGGCCTTACAGCCCGCGCTTCCTGCCCCTCACTCACCGTGCGCCCAGCACTCCTTGCTTTTTTGGGGTCTGGGCGTGAACATGATAAAGACCCTGCCCGGGTGCAGCCCCACCTTCTGGCTCGTGTCTGCGGGGCTCCCTGCTGGCGTCCTGGCTTCTCCAGCTGTCGCCCCTCTGCCCCCCTTCCCCCCAGCTGTCCGTGGCACTCTGTGATGGCTGTCATCACACCTGACTTGTGATTGGAATCGCAGACCTTCTGCGCAGCCTCCCGGCCTCCCCGCCGGCTCACTGCCCTACCTTCCCCACCTTGCTGTGCCCCGTGAGCAGGGGAGCTCTGTGCAGGACAGGTCACACTATGTGCACAGCGTGAGTGCTCCGCAGACCTGCAGGACCACCTCGCCTGTGTGGAGCCAGCCCAGCACCCCCTGTACCCAGGGTTCTGCCTAGGACCTGACCACAACCCCCTCCCCCAGCCACCTCTTCTCCCTCACACAGCCCATTTCCTGGGAGTCCCATTTCCCCCTTCTCTGCCTCGGTGCTCCTGGCTCCCTCTTCTTGCACGTGCCGTCAGGAGTCAGGTCTAGTAGAGCCTCTTGGGTGACATCCCCTTATCGGCTTGGCCTCTCTGCAGTCCCTGCACCTCCCGAACCTGTCCTCCTACAACAGTCATGGACTGCTTTCCATCTCTGTAGCATAATACCAGGCCAGAGGCTCCTGGTGGCTTCCTGTGAGGAGGTCCGGGCCACGAGTCTGTCCCCTTGGTTTGGGGTCGCTTCATAATGGGAAGCAGCACGTTGTGGTGGGAACCGATGGCTGAGTAAAGCCACCTCCCTCACAAGAGCCAGGTGCAGGGAGATCGGAGGCGTGGCTATACCCCCAGCTCCTTCCCAAAGCCCCCACCCCATGTCAAGGGGTGTCCTGGGGGATATAGGGTCCAGACCACAGCAGCGATGTTGCTGGGCTGTGTGTTACGTCACTTCTGTCACTGCCATGAGACTTTGACGCAGGCCAGGCGTGAGTGTAGAAAGATCTATTTGGTTCTTGGCTCTGCAGGTTCAAGTACAAGGACAGGCACCCCATGAGCAGCTCTGTGGTGGGACCAGAAGTGAGAGGAGGAGGAGGAGGGGGAGGGGGAGGGGGAGGGGGAGGAGGAGAGGTTGCCCAGAGCCCTTACCTCCTGCAGGCCGCTGCAGGAGGCCAGGCCAGGAATGTTCAGATCCCTCCAACCCCACGGCTGCCATTGGGGACGGTCATGGGCACACTGCTTACCCACCTGGCCTGTACATCTGCACTGTTGCCTGCCTTGCCAAGAGTGGTACTTAGGCTGCGTGTGAGGCCAGCGTTCTGCTATCCAGAAGTGGGGGCAGAGCCACCTGTGGGGTCTTGGGACGCCATAGGGGCAGGCCTTGATGGCCTCTCCTCCCGTCCTCCTCCTTCTCCTTTCACTTCCAGTCCCACCACAGAGCTGCCCTCACCAGAGGGCCACGCTCACGGAGTGCCTGGCCTTGGACTTGAACCTGCAGAGCCAGGAGCCAGAACAGACCACTCTTGGCAACAGAGAGGCATGGAGGACTGTGAACAGGGCCACATGCCTCAGGGCCCACTCGAGCAGATGCAGGAGCTCCCCAAAGGCTGCTCTGTAGCCAGAGCAGTGCCTAAGGGCGGGGAAAGTGAGCCTGCCTCCTCCCCTTCTGCATGTGTCTCTGGATGGCTGTTCTCGGAGGCAGTCTCACAGAGGTGCTTCTTGAGGAAAGCTAGGCTCACTGGTAGCTGGTCACCCCGTCTCTCCTGCTCTCTGAGGCAGCATAGCTGCGTGGGCATAGAGTGGAGACGCCTGGCTGTGTGGCAGGCCTTGCTCTGAGACTGCTCTCTTCAGGGCGGCTCCCAGGGAGTGGCTGTCAGCTCCCTGCGCCCTTCATCACCCATTTGTCTTGGGTTTTCTTCCTGGGCTGCCTTTCTGAGGTCACAGCCTGACTGCTGAAGGGCCGAGGTACAGCGTGCCAGAGTACATGCCGCTGAAATGAAAAGAGGAAAGCTTTACTCCCACTCCCAATGTGTGGAGGTTTCAGTCCACGGCCAGCTATGGGCAGCGCCACTGAGGAGAAACAGTGCATGGCAGGTAGGAGTAGCAAAGCAAGCAAGCCGGGGATTGAACTCAGGACCTTGTGCTTGCCAGGCAGATGCTGTGCTACTGAGCTATATCCCTCGCCCACCGTAGTAGGAGCTTTCTGCCCCTTTTATATTATAGCTAGGCCATCTGTGGCAAACTAGTAAGTAATCACACACCCCTAACCTTGGCATCTAGAGCCAGCCACCTTTGAAAAAACCCCACCTATGCCTCCACAAGGCTTTGGGGCACCATCTAGGTACAAGCTGTGAGAAGTCTTTCCACGTGGTGTTGTGCTGTTGTGTTGTGTTGTGTTGTGTTGTGTTGTGTAGGCTGGCCTCAGAACAGCAGTCCGCCCAGCTCGGTCTCTGGAGTGCCAGGATCATAAGCTTGTGCCACCGTGCACAGCTTCACGTGTTGCTTATTATATCATTTTGAAGATAAGGTAATATTCATAGTGATGCGTAAAACTGTGTGTGAGAGACTGAGAGAGCTTGGTCCCCCGTGGGGTGTCACACTAAGCGCATTGGCTTTGGGAGGGCAGCGTGCCTGGCTGCGGCAGAGGGTGCGTGGGGTCTGCCTCAGCCATGCTGATGGTAGAGATCTGTGCTCCCTGCTCCTCGCTCACACGCTCCCTGGGAGCGCATGCCTTGCATCTGTGCTTTCCCGTTTCTGCTCTGAAGGTGCTTCTGAGTATTCCCTTGTGACTGTCTCACTGAGGAACTTGTAGAGATGTGTATCGATGCCAGGGCCACGGCCGCAAGCCTCACTTGCTCCAGGCGAGTGCCCCTCCACTGAGCAACGCTTCTAGTGCCTGGGCGCTTTTCCTTAATCTTCTCAGCCTTGGTGTAAAATGATCAAAGCAGATCCTTGCTGGGATCTGACTGCTGCTTTAGGCTCTGCCCCTTTGGGTGGTACCGCAGGTGGTTCTTGCAGACCGGACCGTGCCAGCCCAGGCTAATCAGTGTCTCCAAGGAGCAAAGCTGCTGTCATTAGACTGAGTGGTAGTGCTGGAGGCAGCACAGGCCAGAGCCACAGAGCAGAGCTCCTGCACTGACCAGTGCGTCTTCTGAGGCCACCAGAAAGTTTCAGGGACCTGATCCTGGATCCATCATTTGATGTCTTTTACTGACCCCTGCAGTGGAAAAGCGTGTAGTAGGAACAGGGACAGCAGAGGTGACATCTGACAGTTCAGAGCTGAAGCCCCAGGTCACTCAGGTCAAACCTTTGTAGGCGTGAGTGCCCTCTTTGTGGGGCCTCACTGAAACCGTGGAAGACCCCAAGGCTGCTCACCAGAGCCACCCTCACTCCTACTGTCAGGCCTGTGTCCCAGGGACAGTGCACGCAGGCCGATGAGCGCAGCGCACTTGCAGAGCTGTGCAGCAAACCACTCGTTTGAGCAAGAGCTGGGAATGCCAGGAGTTCTGTGGTTCTGCCTGGCATCTGCTCTTAATGCTTGTGGTTGATGGGATACTGCCTACGATCCATAGTGATCAGCGTTGCCCTCTCTTGGTGCCTCCTGCCTCACGGAGCCGAAGTGCCTTAGCCACCGGCACACTGGTGGGGGGTGGTGAGCTCGGAGGTGCCTAATCTTAACTGAAAAAAGTCATCTACAAAGGAGTATTTTGTACTCGGAAGCCTTTTTTTTTTGGGGGGGGGGGGACCGGGGCTCGAACTCACAACCTTGCACTTGCCCAGCAATGTTTTTAAGTTTTAACCATTCTGAAGTTTTAATCATTTCTGATCGTTTTACATGTCTTTCACCCTAATAAAGTAAAATTTTTGTCCCAGCCACTGTTTTAGTAATACCCCTACACAACCTGTAATCGAACTCTTCCATGGGAGGCATGAGAGATATGTGTTAAGAACATGGGTAGTCTTAAAAGAGAATATTGGTATACCTAAAATGGGTTAAAGATTATTTTGCCAAAACCCTTTTCTTTCTTGTTTCAGTGTTCAGCTTCTGAGAGGAATGGTTTGTGAGCATGCTGTGCGCTGAAAGAAGGACTGACACTGGGGGAGGCTGGGAAGACCTACTGCAAGGGGGTCCTCACTGCTCAGGACTATTTATTTATTTACTTATTTTTAGGAGACTGGGGATATGTGTGTACCATACCAGAGCATACCCAGAACTGTGAGCTAAAATAAATCTTTCTTCCTTTACCGTTCAGTGTCAGGTATTCTGTCTCAGCTATAACAAAAATAACTAAGATGATAGATGTATGTAAAACAAAACAAAAAAGAGCATATACACACATGTGGGCTTTCGGAGCATGTGAATATAGGGCATGATATGTACAAGACTTTTAGAGAAGGAATTACTTATTTCATGCAGGTGCATCCATTTTACATAAAGTTCTCTATAGGGCAAGTAGATTCAGTTCAATTCGTGTAGGAATAGATGATGTCATAGCCTTATTGAGGATGTGGGGAAGTGGGGAAGAACTGTGCCTAGGTCATCGCCTATTTTTCGGTACTTGATTCAACTTTCCAGATCTGGAGTATATAAAAGGGCAAATGTGAGTTCCTGTGTATGCTTCTTTTAAAGTTGCACTGTGCAGATTGTGACTCGCTCCCCATGTACCCCTTCCTACCTTGGTCTTAATCCTAGCGTTAAGTTTAGACTTTGAGCCAATAAGTACAATAAAGTACTGTGATTTCATCATGGCTGCTTTGGCTTGTGTCCAGAGAACCCCCCAGGCCTCATGTGGTCATGGGTAGGGCTTTTTCAGTGGTGGCTGGACCCAGAGTGTGTGATGCTGGAATTGATTCGTGGTGCAGTGCTACGTGGTCCACGGGCACTAGGATTAAGGGTGTGAGTGCTGCCCACTCTGAGTGGCCTGGACCAAGATAGAAGGGGCAGAAAGGCGCTGTTAAAGTTTCTTGGCTGTTCTGCTGTCTTCTGCCCACCACGAACTGTTCTCTGTGCACCCACCTGCCTCGGGGCCAGACTCTATAAACTGTGAGCTAAGTAAACCCTTCCTCCGTTAACATTAGGGTGTTGGGCATTTTGTCTCAGCAGTGAGAAAAATAACTAACACAGAATTTGGTACCAGAGTAGTGGGGTTGTTGATGTGCCTGGGCCTGACCATGTAGTTCAGAGCCTTCTGCGCTGATTTGTGGGAAGAAAAAGTTAGGGAAAGTTTGGAGATGGCAGCTGAAAAAGTTGAGCTGGAACACCTGAGGTTGTGCTTGCAGGTAGATTCTGGTTGGAGCCCAGAAGACCAGGGGCTAATAGAAATCTGGCCAGTAAGCACTAGGCTGTAGACATTTCTGCTGGAAAGGACCCTGTTGACTGTTGAACTCTAGACAATGTCTGTTAAACCTTTGTAGAAAATTTGTCTGCATTGTGCTCATGTCCAGAGACTTTGCGTGAGATTAAGGGTGTTGAGCAAGTTAATCTTGCAGAAGAAATTCAAGATGGCCTAATGTCGAAGCAGTGGCACCGTTGGGGCCTTTTAGTCCTTGTGTTGAGAATTAAGAGCAAAGAGCCCAGCAGATAGGCCAGGCATGTAGCTCAGTGGCACAGTGCCTACCTGGCACACACAAGGTCCTGAGTTCAGTTTCCCAGCCCCCACACCCAAAAAGAGCCCAGCAGAGTGATTTGAGTTGCTGTGAGTTCCGCCAAGAGGAAGCTCCAGTAAAGTTGTGGCTCACAAGGATGGGACAGAGAAATTAGTCGCTGAAAATGCTGCCAAGAAAAAGCCATGCATTTCAGAAGACAAAAGCAAAAGTGGCCTCAGGGCATCACAAGAAACAAAGACACAGTCCTTTGAAGCCTCTCACTTGGAAAAATGAAGGACTTCGCTGTGAGAGCAGAGCCCCGGCGTGCCGTGTTCCAGAATGGCCGAAGCCCAGAAAAGCTGCCCCTTGGGATTTGGTTCAGAGACGCTCGAGCCTAGCAGCCCAGGGAGAAGGAGACTGGCTGCTGCCCCAGCTGGCGGTGGAGCTGGACCACAGCCAGGAGGTGCTGGTCTTGAGCGCACACAGAATGCAAGAGTTGTGGGGCTGGCAAGGCTTCGGTCCAGATCTCAGAAGGCTGGGAGGCCGGAGTGCTCCTGAGGGGGCAGTGTGTGAAGGGGTGAGGTGAAGCCTAAGGTGCACTGGCGACCCTAGAAGGTTGGTAAGTGTGGCTCACCTGGAGAAAGCTGCAAACATGGAGTGAGCAATACCTGCCGAGAAAGACACCCTGGGAGCTATAGTCACCAGAGCTGCTGTCGGGGTGGAGCTCCTCAAACTACAGTTCCCAACTTGGACAGATGGCTGGGGATGCTGGTAGTGGAACTATGGGGCTTAACGTTTTCCCTGTTGGATTTTGGACTTGTTTTGGCCTCGTTCCTTTGTGTCTCCTAGCCTTACTTTTTGGCATGGAAGTGTCTGTGTTGTGCCATTGAGCGCTGGAAGTGTTTAACTTTGTTTTTGTTTGTACAGGTGCTCACAGCTAAGAGTTTGCCTTAGATCTCAGAGGAGACTTTGGACTGGGGCCTTTGACCAGTGCTGAAAGTGTTAGGACTTCAGCGACTCTGGGAGACAGACTCAGTGCCTTTTGCATAAAGGGATGAGCACGAGTCTTTATGCTTGGGTTATGGCTTGGGTTTAGATGTCGTCCAAAGCCTCTTCTAGTCAGAGGCAGCTAGGCCTCGAGCCTGTGACAGATTCATGGAGCAATGCCAGGACCGATGCTAGCATTAGAAAGTCACTGATGGGTTTGGCACCACCTTAATCCCGCCTACAAGAGCATAATGGGGCAGAAGGAAGCTGCCGTCGTCGTCGGTCCCTGGTTGTTTGCTGCCCTGCCGCCCCACCATGCAGCCAGCTCTATCCACTGTGAGCTAAACCTGGCCCCCTGTAACTTCCGGTGTGGGTGTTTTGTCTTGCTGACAAGAGAAAAGTGCTAGGGCAGTGGCTGTTCCTCTGGTGAGTCTTCTGTGGCCCACGCCTTGTTATCTTTTAATCTGCAGGACTGTACCTTGGCTGTTATTAGGCAAAGTACTGAGACCCAGCGTACACAGTCTGGTGGGGGGGAGGCTGTTGACCTCTGCCTCAGTTTCTCCATCAAGGAAGCTTTCAGCTCCCCCCCCCCCCCCCCCCCCCCCCCCCCCCCCCCCCCCCCCGCGCGCTTCAGGCAATAGGAGTGAAAACCGTTTTTGTCCCTGCTTCCTGTCTCCGTGAGCACCGGAAGACTGCAGACCTGCGTGCCTGGGTGCTGCCTCCTGCCTGTGCAGTAGGGGATCCTGGATCCATGGGCTCTCAGGAAGGAAAAAGTCCAGCATGCCCAACACCACAGGGAAACAAGATCTTACTTGAAACCTACTTAATTGACTCTTGTTTTAAAAAATAAAATAGATGTCCACCAATGGGGTGCAGCTTTTCAATATTTTCTTGTCTGACTGAAATTTTCCTGTCCATTGCCTCAACAGAATGGTGCAAGATCGATTTGGCTAAAACCTGAGAGCAGATCCTCTGGCTTCTTGAGAACAAGGCCAACTGAGCTAAAGGAGGATCTTAGGGTCTCCTTTTCCAGTTTCGGTGGGACAGTTCTCCTGCCTTTCACCTATACTTTCAATGAAAAGAACAGTGCCCTTGGCCTGAGTGGTGCCACTGTGCCCCTCGGTGCCAGCCTGAGGCACAGCAGAGTGCTTCAGAGCAGAGGGGCTTCTGTGGCAGTAGGCACCCTCACCCCTACCCCTACCTCCACCCCAGCCTGTCCTGCCCGCCATCCCTCCCAAGACCAGAGTGTGGATGTACGCTGAGGGAGGAGCAGAGCGAGCTGCACTGCCTGCAGGGTTGATGCCCACCAGGAAGCTACAGGCAGCTTCCGCCAGGCTTCTCTCATCTCCACTGGCCCACGTCAGCTTGCAAGGAAAGAGGATAGACTAGTAGGGCATTAGGAAGCCAGAGTGTCCTGGTCTCCAGGGCCAGCAGGTTTGCGGGTCAGCCCGAGAGGCAGAGACGATCCCCAGACTCACCTTCCCAGGTGGAGAAGCAACGGTATGTTGTGCACTTCGGGAAAGCCCTGCTGGCGTGTTTGTCCACGGGAGGCTGGGTTTTGGGCATTGAAGGCCACAGGGGTGAGGAGACGATGATCTCTTAGAGCTGAGCGCTGCACGTTGCAGGGTCTTTAAGGATGTTCACGTTAGCTTACTCCTTTGGTTCTCTGCAGCTCAGGTTCCTGTGCCTGCATTTGAGCATGGCGTGTGAGCTGTGTGGGTTGTTACACACAGCCCTGGCACACGCACAGCCCTGGCACACACACAGCCCTGGCACACGCAGTACCTCTGCCTTTGGGTTTGAGTTAAACGCGTACTGAAGCTTTCCGTTTGTGCTCACGCGTGCCCATGAGGAACAGCCCCTCTTGCGTAAGTTAGTGCTTTCCTGTTGCATTGGTGTGTCTGCGTGTTGTCACTTTGAACCTTTGGCCCCCTGAGCTCAGCATCCCACAACGTTTCCTATAAGCAGCCTTGTGAGAGGGATGAGAGATAAGTGGAGTGACGTGTAATGGCCCTTGTGCTTAGCCTGCTGCACTGCGCAAGACCAGCCTGCACTTGCAGACAGGGGCTTGGTAATTATTTGGTTCCTGGCCTGAGGTCAGGACAGAGTGAGGGGTGGAGGCCAGGTGCCGTGGGGTCCCTGAGAGGCACTGTGTTTCCTGTGGTGTCCCTGTGCAGCAGGATTGCTCCTTTTGGCGAGTGCCTTTTTGGTTTTTGTGTTTATAGTCGGTGTGGTGAATGAAGGATGTGATCACTTTTTCCTGCTTTTGATGACTGCAAAGCTTACAGGCACATTTCTGGCCACCTTAGCTAATAACTAGGTCTTCCTGGGGGCATTTTGTGGGTCGGCCTCATCTTGGCCTTTGATACAGGTTTTATTTTTGGTGTTGTTCCTGTTGATCCTCCCTGCCTCTGTTGTATGTTACTGTTCTCTGTCATGGGCCATATTGTGTATGTTTGGGGACAAGTCTAAAAAACCAGATTGGCTGCTGCCTTTTGTGCTCATGCCATTGTGAGGTCTTGAGAGGTGACTTCTCTGCACCCCAAGTTTAGTGTCATCGTCTATGAAGAGAACCCGGCAGCATCTGAGGTGCGGTAGAGCGGGAGCCGCCTCACCGCTGACAAGGAGAGACACACATTATGGCACTGGCTTCTGCTGCAGCTGCCAGGAGGACAGGGTGGAAAAGTACTGGAATGCGGTGCTTTCTGCCTTAACTCGGGATCCTGCGCCCTGCTCTCTGAGACTCGTGTCCATAGGACATGTGTTCAGCGTTCATCTGCGGTTACCGCATGTTATGGCTGCTTTCAGCATGAGTTCA